>JAGXCT010035730.1:167867-186601 GCA_022495035.1 Philopotamus ludificatus | reverse complement strand
GGATTAATATCTTATATAAATATAATAGTATGTAATCGCTTCACGACTCAAAAAATTAATAATGTGCAATTAAAAATCTTAAATAAAATTAGGTATTTATTTTAATAAAAATATAGTCATAACTTTATTACATATAAAAATAAAATTGAAGCAATGTAATAAACGTTGCAAGTTCAGGTCAAAATGCCAATAAAACTTTTTCATATGGTCGATAATGACCGGTTTCCTTATGGACTTAAACACTACTTGAATAACAATTGGCAATTTCTTGATGAAGCACTGCAAAACATCCGATCAATTAATTAAGAAAAATAATTGTCTCGTTGATTCACGCGTTTTTAATTTAGTGCGGTGTAAAAACGTCCAGGATTTATCAGTACATCCACTCGAAGACGTTTATATACAGGATATGTCCACTTATTGGATATTACATTGGAAACGAAAGGAAACTGCCTTTTATCTTGTACGTATTGATAAATATTTTGACAATGTAACGGTCAATAATTCGGCGGAAGTAAAAAAAATATATCGAGTATCAAAAGAAGCAGATTCAGCTTCCGATGTATGCATTCGGGACGCAATATGTTATGAAAAATTGCTTCAGTTTTTGATACGTTTATTAAATGATTAATATGAAAAGGTCGCAGTTATGCATATGCATTTTTTTTGTGGGGGCGACTTCCGCAAGGTTTCATTGTGACTCTTGGTTTTAAACATCGATGGGTCATCAATCAAAACTTTTTTTTTTGGTAATAATGTATGCGGCGAGGGATTTCTTGTAATATTATTTTTCATTCGTCATCGCGTTCAAAAACATCTGCTATGAACCCTTTGAATTCTTTGCATTTTTACTTCGCAACTGTGAAATGATACGGGGACATTAATATTTATATCGACCAAGGTGGTTTCGGCAAGCAGATTGAATTATTTGAACTCTTATCGTACAGTCCCATCTTGTATTAATAAACTATAATGATATAGTTAAATATTTATTTATTTATTATTTTAAAAAAATGCGTGATTAGTATTACAGAGTGATAGAGTGATACAATCGAAAATTATCAACATAATTAGCCAAGTGGTTGAGCAGAGTAATCGCTTTGAAGAGTTGAAGAGAAGTGCTTCTCGGGTAAATCCAAATTCCCTCATGTAGAGATATCTTAAGAATTTCTTCTGGATTTTATCTAACCTGAGGATATTCGAAGCGTCATGGAGTTTAAACGATAGATTCTTCATCAAATAAACTCTGATTCAACGTATCTTATAGCAACCATGATACTAAGGTGCTATGTAATGAGAATTTCTCAAGACAAAGCCTAACATTCTTGAAGCTCTATACTTCGTATTCATCATCTAAATTTAGAGTCGAACAGAATTCCCAGGTCTTTGATTGACGACTGTCTGGGATGAGTTATGTTCCCAAGCATGTAATCAAAGGTTAGTAATTCTGTAGATCTCAAAAAAGTCCTTTCCTGACATTTTCCGACTCTAAGTGGAAGGCGATTAGTAGTTGGCCATTCGAGCAAAGGATTGATATTCAGCTTTGGCGAAAGGGCATCATCTATTGGACTTAGACACATAGTTTGAAAAGCTAAGCAAACCAGTAATATACTGCTATATACAAAAAATGAGTCATAACTTTAACACTTTATGAGCCGTTCACGCCAAAAGGCGTGATTTTGTAGCCTAGCGTTATGAGCCGTTCACGCCTTTAGTCTCACGGCTTAAGAGCCATACCCCCACTTGTCATTTTTTTTTCTGAAAACGATGCACAATGTAATTCTACTATTTGACCACAGATGGATACACGTGCATATTAGCTTCGATTATCATTACATGAAACCATGAGGCTCCCAGGCTAGGTTTGATGTAAAACCTTGCGGCTCATAAAGTGTTAAATGTCCATCTACTATTCTCCCATTAATTGTATTCTATCTACTTTAAACCTTTTTACATTTTTATATTATCCTTTTATGCTATATTTTTATATCCAATGATTTTTATATACTACGCCCTTCTATACTAAGGATTTAACTATGTTTTTATATCACTTTTAATTATACTCTATATACTTTTTATGCGTGATTGGGGACTTGAGTCTCTCTGTAATGCCAATTATGTCTAGAAATAAAATAAAATAAAATTGGAACAGCTTCATAACAATCCATCGTTCTTGAATCTTTTGTTTTCCTTGATCTGTGGTCAATAGATAGTTTTTGTCGAACATTAGTTATCTTTTTCTTTTTTCTTCTAATGTCAAGTGTGATTTAAGTCAGTTTTTCCTACAACTATATTGAAACTGACCTGGCTGTGGAGTTATAGTAGAGATCGTGCTATTTTCTATTCTGCTTTAAATGTATAGGAGGATTATAGTCAGGTTTTGACTTCCGTGTCCCAACCTTCGTCGTAAGGCGAAATGGTCGCACATGGAAAATCTTACAAAAAAATAATAGATATAGAAGTGGTGTTCTCTGGGTAGCTCCATAAGCGTTTTTATTTATGACCTTTGCCAATATTATTAAAAAAAATCCTAATAAGGCACTCGTCTTGATGATAATGTTACAGGATCCTTTCTTTTCTAGTGATTAGTTTAGAAAAAAGAACTTAATGTATTACCCGATTTTATACCGCATTTGTCGTTCATCACGTAGACAAAAATTATCACAGACTTAAAAATCCTGAAGAAATGTAACGCACTCCAGTATCCGGCGCCTGTGTGCAGAACTTAAATTATCGCCCCTGTAAGTTTGTTGTGCTTGAAAAGACGAACTACGGGCAATCACTTATATATTTTTTAATGTCTCAGAAATGCATTTTTTTAATTTTCCCCCTTGGCGCCCCTAATTTTTCGGCGCCTGTGTGCACCGCACACTATTCTATGGATGGTGGTCCCTAATTGTCCCATTAGTAAGACGTACGACCTAGCCCTGGCATTCTTGGTATATATATGATATAGATAATGGAATTATCCATTTTTTTTAAATGCCAGTCCACTTGAAATGCTTGGGGTCTATTTTCATACATTTATTTCATAATAAATAGACCCCATCAGCCGACGCTCTTGGTTTCAAGCCACCGTGACAGATCGGTTAATTTATTGCTATTCTTCTTAGCAGTGATTCGAGAGTCTATTGAAAATCATAAAGAATGTTTTTTCATAGTAGTTTTATACAATATTTATTTATCACTACTACTGAAATATTAGGGGGACCGAAAAGTAATCAAAATTTCTTCGATGAGCTCATTCACAGTTAGTTTGTGTTAAGATACGGTCCCGCAAACACGTGAATTTTGTTATAACGTTAAAGCTATGATTGTAAATTATATTTTCGGGTATTTTTTTTTTCTACTAATTCTTCAATTATCATTGAAGATTGGCTGTACATGGTCTACAGTTCAGGATCATATTCGTCGCATAGGAAAATCATGAATTGTTCGAGCATGGCGCTCGATCAACGGGGTACAATCTGTGCGTATCTTTTGTCTCGGTATGAAGCCGATCGGTTTTTCGGCGAATTGTAACTGCAGATGAGAAGTGGATGTATACAATAATCCTGTTTGAAAAAAACTATGGCTTTCTTTCGGAAAAGTACCTGTTGCGACCTCTCAACCATCACTAACAATAAAGAAGGTCCTTGATGGTAGTTTTCTGAAATTTTAAACTATGAATTGCTTGAACCTGGTCAGACCGTTAAAGCGACAGTGTATTGTGAACAACTCGAGCGAATGAGACAAGGGCTCATAAAAAAACGATCTGTTTTGGTCAATAACAATAAAAGGATTCTTTAACACGATGGCGCGAGGCCTCACGATGCAAAAATAACACAGGAAAAAATAAGGGAGTTTGGATTAGAACTCATTCACTTGATTCACCGGATCTCTCGCCGTCGGATTACTACATTTTCAGATTGTTAGAGCATACATTAAGATGTGAAAATGCTCTTCGAAGGACTTTTAATTATTTTGTTGATTAGTATTTTTTTTTTAATAAATAAATGTTTTTCGCCAGCAAAAACAATTTGATTACTTTTCGGTATTATTGTCTGCATTTTAATCCCGCGGCATTTCTATAGATTTCTATATCAGATAGTAGAGTTGACTAATTAAATACGTATGATTTATGAGCATTCGACCACGTCACAGTCGAACCGAGTCCCCATTACTTATGAAATTTTTCTGAAATATTTCGGTAGATATTTTTTTTGCATTTTCCGGCGCCCGTGCATGCATGTCATGGAAATGGCCATGCATATTAATGCACGAAAGCGGGGCGAATTGGTCATGTCACTTCCGCCGGCACGTCCTACTCCGTGTGACCAAACACTTTGTGCAAGGTGTAAGGCATGCACTGGCGGCAGTCGTCCATTGTGTGACGCCGGCTTTATAATAAAAATTATTGCATGCGAAATCTTGACAGTGTCATCGTAAACCATGTTTTGGGAGCGGAGAAAAAAGGCGATGAGTTCTGTCAATATTTTAAAGGATCCCCAATCCCTTCTATATTTTTAAATGAAATATTTTAGAATTGGATAAGGAAAATATTGGTTCTAATATGGATATATTGTTATGATTATATTTAAATATTTTGCAGTCAAAAAAATAATGCCTTTTCATTGTATACGATTAATATTTTATGATCAAAAATTTTATGGCCAGAACAATTTATTTGCAATAAATTATCAATGCAATTTATTCATAAAATATTAAATATGGTCCCAGAGCTAATTGAACTAAGAATCAGTGTTGATATCCAAAATGGTTAATTTTTTAAATAATAAATTATTAATTATTAATAATGTTGAATTAAAGCATCTTTTCTGATTCCATTATAAATTAAAAATAATTAAATAAATTTAATCAGTTTTTTAAAGCCCTTTTCTTTATTGAAAAAAATATTCTTTTTGGGGTGCCGGTTGTAAATATATTTTTTTTTTTTAGTAAAAAATCATGCTTCTTAAGTATATCTTAGATATTAATATTAGAAAGTCTGGTGAGGCCTACACACTCAAAGAGTGAGTGTCTCGTGGCTGGCAAATGATGATTTGATTTAATTATATCTGAATCTCTTATAAAATAATATTTTAAATATATACTATAGCAAAAAACAAATATTCACAAAATTCTAATTTTATACCATCGTTAGTCGTAAAGATCTTGATTTTTCATTTTTATACTATCTTTTTATACGATTTTTGCTATCTTTATTATTACATAAAAAAGTGTGTTCATTATCAAACATTAGCATTGAATATCATCATCATTTGCCAGCCACATGGCTCTCACTCGTTGAGGGCATGGGCCTTGCCAGACTCTCGAATGGCAGTCGAGGCCAAAGGAACCTGAGTCTCAATACGTGACGTGAGGGCTCCTCTTTCGTGTCCATCCCGCGGGGATCCAAGTCGTCTTAGTATCCGGTTTTTTCTAAAGAGTTTCCCTCTCTTGACCATTGCTGGCTTTGGACGTACATCTTCTACCCTATTGGTATCGGATTTTACCCTCTCGACTGTGTCCAGACAAGTAGGAGGAGGTATGTCTTGGTATTCGTTTATTCTCTTCTCTAAGGCGTTATCTGCTTATAGCGAGTCACGAGTGACAAGTAGAGAGCGACCACACATACACACATATATAGACATAAACAGGCATACATATACACATCTGCCCAAAACGAGTCCCAAGTAGCCGGTCGCAAGTGATTATTAGCCCTGTCGCGCAATAGCAATCCTTTCATCATGGAAAATACCTTATCAGAGAAAGGTCCTCTAGAAAGAAGGAAGAGGAGCGAAAGTATCGAGACTAGACCATTATTGGTCAACAGATTAGGGTTTTCCTTCCCAGGATATACTGGCTCTGTGGTGAAAAATCCGTTAGAGACCGGATTTGTATTAATCAAAAATATATTTTATTTAAATAAGAGAAAAATGTGAAGTGGGAAGAAGCGACTAAAAGGAGCAATACGTTCGGTACTTTAAAAAAACCCTGAATAGGGTAGAGCTCTCGCCGTTGAGGTAAGATCGCTGGGTCCTTTTTCTGCATGTTAATAATTAAGATAACAGCAATTAAATGTAATAGTTTACAGATTGTACTATTTGGTTATTAATAATGAATGATTTTTAATTCTATTAATCACTATTACTTAAACAACAACATAAGAAATTAAGAAAATAAATACTAGTAACGCGCTCCTTCGCCTTTCTACGAAAACGTTCTTAAATTAACAGATATAAACGTATTCATTTGCTCCCTCACTGACTATGACTCTAAATATTCCCATACAATTCTTCTACCAAACCCAGATTCCCTGTCTCTACCTATACGATATAAAAGCCATTAACGGCTTCTTTGTTTCTATGTCTATTTGCTTTTCGTCTACTTTCTCTGGTTTATAATAACAATAATAAAAATAATACTACTACTACTAATAATAATAATAATAGTAATAATAGTACTACTACTAATAATAATAATAATCCTCAGTTAATTCATTAAGATAATTCAGTGGAGTTGTCAATCTCAGGCGATCCTGGTATATAGGACATTTAGAAATGCAACTGATTATTAATTCTAACTGATCAAGAGTTTTGGCTACCTAAAATAATTGTTATGAGGATAAAATAATTGTCAGGATTATGAGGGTGAGTTATTTACAATTAATTATTTGATAATTTATTATGGCATGAGTGAAACTCGGACCAAAATTTTCAGATGAAGAGTAAAATGAGCAAAGCCAAAAAAACAATCTATAGTCCATGATGAGATATCTGTAAGCAAACTTATTTTTGAAAAATAGATCGCCTTCTGTAGATCAACATGGATGTAAAAGTCTAAGGCAGTGGTCGTCAAACTCAGTAAGGATGTGAACTACATTCGGAAATTGAAATTGTTTGCTGAGCTATTTATACAAATTACTATTCCTCCCCACCAATTTTTATTCTTTATTAGTTTTAATACTTATTTATATCACAATTCAATAAAGGCGAATTAATTAATATATAGATACCAAAATTATGAAAGGTTATTTACTTAACAAAACCCAAGAAGAGCATATTAAAAAAAATGATTTTCTACAAAAAAATTATAGGTTTGCTTAACCTAACTGTGCCAATGGGGTCAATATTTTTTCTCCCTCGCATCCGGTACGATGTGCAAGTGAAACCGTACTAGTAGAAAGTGAGCCAAGATCTTTAAGTCTGCTACGGGACATCGTCGAGTTTGCGCTTTACTTATGAGTTATATTAATTAGTAAAAAATCCAAAATATCGACCAAATTATAAACAACTATTTTTATTCTTAGAATAATCCGTTTTAAATCAGGATATTAAAGAAGAATTCATCAACAACTTGACTTGAAATGTTTGGGGTTTATTTTCCATATTAAATACCCCATCGGGCGACGCCGTTGGTTTCGAGCCGCCGTGACGGATCGGTTAATGTGGCGGGATTTCTGACTGCTTCTCTATTTTATATAGAAATTAATTTTACGACGGTAACTTGATAAACATTTCGTTGAAATTTAGTTGGGGAATTAGAAAATATCTTATGCGAGCTACCGAAATGCCGCTCGCGAGTGACCACTGGCTCTACAACATTAGCAACATATTTTTGCACTCTATAATGCTTCTGAATCGTAAATTTTCAAATGATTTATGCAATAAAAAGCGTCTAAAAAAATAATACTTTTAAATAAAGGAAATTAATCTTTTGTAATTTACATGTATTTATTAGATAACAAAACAGTGATGATATTTATCTGGTTTTGTGTGTCCAATTCAGGACATCTTCATCAATGAACTGTTTGGGGTAGCAACACTCCGATGTTATCTCGAATCTGCGATTCCTTCGGGACACACAAAGGGCCGATGACGGGCATCTGAGCAGGACCATGTCACAGCCAGGATGCTCTAAAATAAACGTCAACCGCCAGACAACATCAAGGATACCGTAAATCACACGACCGACTCGCAGTAGAGTAAAGCAAAAAATAACACTGAAATAATGCAGAAATCTTCCGATAACATGATCGATACCTCGTCTCGCGCCGAGCAATCAGAGCGCATATTTACACGAGGCAGATGCAATAAATAAATGACAATTAAGGCAAAACTATATTAATGGCGTCGCTCTTGTCCCCTCGCAGGAAATAAAATCAAATAAAATAAAATACGGCGACGGTGTGTTAGCGAGCCACGGATACTTCTACACGAACTTGAAACACTTAAACACCTATCGCTCGTAAAAAGGTAGGCGGATATCATTAACAAATTGCTAGTAGACGCACAGCATCCCGCTCGCACGATGCCGGCATCGATACCCGCGACTGGTATCGATCGTCCCGCTCGCACGACACGTAAACTGCACCGCGATAAAGATGTCCCTGTCCCAACGCCCGGCCGACAATAACAATAAATTTGACTAGAGGGCCGCGGTGCGGTTTTCGATGTATCGAAACTCGCATCCCGATTCCGGCGTCCCACGCTCCCGGGTTCGATGCTCCGCATTCGCGATATTTATCGTCGCGATGTATCGATTACTTTTTTTGACTATTGTGTTCTAATGCAGTCGCGCTCGTAAATCAGGCGCCTCTTAAACATTTGTCCGGCCGGGTAACGAGTCCGGCCCTGTTCAAATTAGAGTGTGAAGTGGAACCGATAAAGTGTATCGATAAGGTGTATCTTTGACAAAGTTTGGTTTTTACTCCGGGTATTGGTCTTGTAACGCCGATCTCTTTACCGTGTTGAATGAACCAATGTCCCTGCAATATGTAGGACGGTATCGCATCTGAAATGTCCTTGCCGGACAGAGGCGGCGCGTGAAAAACAAACATGAAAATCGTTGAATAAACAGATACAATTTGGTATTGATTTTATATCCTTAACGATTTTTTTTATTCTATATAGGATTGAAGCCAAACAAAGCTACCGAAACTATCTGTAAAATTAATGAAGACGTCTAAAAACTTCGAAAATGTCATGGATGGATCAAAAAGAATTAGAATATTCATTGTTGGAATATTACCCTCGCAAAACCATAAAGGGATTCATCCATTAACGACAGTTTGTCGCTCTTTTCTAGGTATGAGACCGATCCGTTTAGGGTGCTGTACAACAACCTAAAGAGAAAAAACCATTGGATTCCTTCAAAGCAAGTATTAGTTACAACCCTTCGACTACCTTTGTGTTTAGTAGGATTTTGGAGCGTAATTCATAATAAATTATTCCAGACAAATAGTTACAGATAATGTCCTTCGCCTGTGTGTAGTGCAGTGGTTGTTAACCTTGTTGGAGGTACTGAACCCCACCAGTTTCATATGTGCGTTCACCGAACCCTTATATCATACGTCGTATCATTTTTCATAATATCGTACAATAAGTCGGGTGTGTATTTTGACCTCCGCCGTACCCGGGAGACTTACTCAACGAACCCCGGGGGTTCGAACAAACCCAGGTTAAGAACCACTGGTGTAGAGCTTTAATTGCGCCCTATAAACCATATCTACAATAAAAAAAATAGATATAAAGAAAGCGTTTGTGTGCGCCGCACAATCTGGCCATATATACGGCGCACCCCTGGTTACAGTCGTTTTATATTGTTCTCAATTAGAAAGATTAAAGGATAATCTATTTTGAAAAAAAGGCATCTATTTTAGTAATTAACTAAAAACGTATACTGCAACATGACAAATCAGGGAGTTAGATTTAGAAGTACTACAGCATCCACTCTATTCAACAACTATTGCGCCTTAAGATTATCATCTTTTTAAATCTTTAGAGCATCCATTTACTAAGTAATTTTCTTTACATCCTTAGAAGATAAAAAAACTTTAATAATTTTTGAAGAGATAAATCAAAAAAATATATCTATAGAGAAAGATTGTAGTGAATAATGGAATTTATCTTACAGAGTAATATCTGTATAGTGCTTGTTAAAATATATTTTTTAACACATTGCCTACGGGGGACGTGGATTCCACGTCAAAAGCGTATTTGTGTCGGGGCGCGCATAAAACACGCCAGCCGACAAAATCAATTACGCCCGTTCCCAAAATGTTTAGTGACTCCTGCTTTCGGATTTAATTTGTTTAGCTTTAATGCAATGAATGAAAAACCTTGCATTAATGCTAAACAATCAGGCCCTCGATACTTTCATTCAGCCCAAACCCATCATATTTTATAAGGAGGGGATCGATAAGTTGTCAATAAGATAGGAGAAGGTTCAATCAAAGTATGATAAAAAAAAATCGGATATTTATTTATGACTTAACCTAATATAAATGGCGATGTTTGAGTTGTGCTGAGTTGCCGGAACTCGGAAGTTATTTATGACTCTACCTATTTTTAGAATATCAGTAAATGGATAATGAGATTTTTGAGTTGTTTTCTTGTAAACTATTCGACGAAAGGATTATTAAAAAATTAGGTCCACGAGTATAACGCAATTCGAAGAAAAAAGGGTTTGACGAAAGGGGTTTGATTTTTTCAGATAGAGTCAGTAGAAATATGGATAGTCATTACTTGATGATGAATAATGTAATATGAAAATTATCACGGAAATCAAAAATATCATCCGCTTATTTAATTTAATATTATATTCAGAGTTGTCATAGTTTGAAGTCACATTGTTAATTTAATTAAAAATATTATTTCTCGAGCTGCCACTGAAAATCACAGAGGCGTTATCTTAACGCGTTCAAAACAAGAAACAAGGCTTGCTGGTGACTCGCTGATGATGCAGCCATAAATCTCCTAAGTGAGGGTCACTACACACGGCCCTATAGAAATAATTAGGGCCGTCCCTCTGCCTCGCTGACGTGGCAGATAATCGGCTATCGCCAGTCCCGGTGCGTGCGTAGCGCACCGACGAGAGGAGCGCATGCGCACATTATTATTCATGGACAGCTTTTAATTATTCGTATAATTCCGGTGATTGCGACAACTTGACCTAATCAAAATACCGAACCAAAGTATTAGATTAATTAGATTTTTTTTAGCAAACTATTGACTGAATTAAATATGCCTTAATTTAATCGATCGAATGATTCAGTTTTATTAAGTAAATAAAACAAACAACGTACATAAATTATTAGATCACATTTGAAACAGGATTGCTAGCGGAAACATAAGTTTCTATCTAAAACAAGCAACTGTCGAGGCTTAGAATACTAAACCAGAAAGTTAAAATACAAATCACAATTCCGGAATAACCTATAGCTGTTCATAAGGAAAATAAATGAGCTAAATTGAACAAATAGTAAACTTTATTGCCCGATAATGCCTCGAGTCTGTTTATGGAGGTAATTTAAAAACATTCTACGCCAAAATATTTTCTAAAAATTAATTAAATCATATTAATTAAATTAATTATAAAAAATAATAAAAAATGTAAAATAAAATAAATCTCAAAAACAACCGAGTCGTCGGAACATCTTAACATTTTTTTTAAATGAATTATTCTAAGAATAAAAATAGCCGCAGACTGAGTTTTTGCGGGATGTATCACTAGTACGTTTTACTCGTACTTGGCACACCGTACTGGATGCCAACGAGAAAAAACATCGCGCCCATGGCAACATAAGCCAGTTTTGTTGTTTTTATATTTTTTTCGCAATAGCGAAATATAAAAGTCAATGATTATTTATAATATTTATTCTTTACTTTTTTTTTAGCTAAATACTAAAAGTTACTGACGTTGAATTTATATTAACACATACATGTGGGACACGAGGACATCTGGAAGATTTTCATCCACAGTTATTCACGTCGTCAAGGAGTTTGTGTGCAAGTTAGATCTTATCTTAACCGAATACGCATTTTTAGTTACAATGTCTCATTCGCTAGGGTTTTCATGAATTGTGTCAATTATTCGTGTCCCGGGGCATGCACTTACATAGTCTTCAATATACCCCATCGTTGCATTAGCATTTTTCATAGCTCCAAAAATTGTTTCGACATGTTGCTGGAAAAGAGTCCTTCCCCTAATGGCAGCTGAAAACTCATTCAGCAAGGAAATGTCATTCAAGATTTGACCAATACTTATTTTAATTATGCTAGCTTTATTAAAAGCTTCTATTACCTCTAGCACAATCAATTTTTTTAAAAGTTTCTTTAAAATACAACATCTTTAGTAATGTCAATTTAAAGATTTTAAAAATTTCAGTAAAAGAATATGAGAAATTGTTGAATATCGCGGGTTGATTGCCACAATGCTTTTTTGTGTTAATAGACCTGTATCTGACGTATCGTGACATTGATAGCTACATATGATGCTTACTTTATTGTTGAATTTCATGTGTTTGGTGTACTTTTTGGGCTTGCATTACCGGTTTATCGGTTTACCGGTAAATCGCCAAGTACGCACGATCGATAATTACCGGTAAATTTGAAAATTTATCGGTAATTACCGGAAATGATTTTATCAAGAAAAGAAGATTAAAAGAGATTGTATCGTGATTGACATAAACCTTTATACAGCCAACATAACATTGAAATTTATGCTTGATGAACTGTCTAAATACAGTTCCTTTTTAGCCAAGGAACTTAAAGAAGGACAGGAATAAAGAAAAGAAGGACGATATATTTCGATGTGGTTAATTATCTTAATGATCCTGAGATACAATAAATGATTTTGACGAATATGGAATATTTTAATAAAATTATCTACATACAGTTATACTTTAATCATCAAATCCGGTAATAACCATTATCGGTAAATAACCGGTAAATCGGTAATGGGAGAAATTATTTACCGATTATTGAAATTTGACGGTAAAATGCAAGCCCTAGTTTGTGCAAACAACTTTTAGCTCTAATATACACCATAATGATGCTTCGGCATCCGTATTCGTCGGGTATGGTCCTCTGCGACTTATTACCATACTGAAATTGCATTTCAGAAACGTTGTTTGATGCTTTTGTTGATTAGGGTCTACTTTGAAAGGGACAACCTTTATATATAGATTATATATCGTAAGTCTGATTAATTTTCTTTACATCTAGATCAGTGCTTCTCAACATGCGTCACATGCAAATTAATTAATATTTGTTACAAATTAAAAAAAATATATATTTTGATCATAATTTATTTCTGATTTTATTACTTATAGCATTATGATAAGGGAATAAAAAAAATTGAACGGTTAAAGTGGGCATGGCAAAATTCGGAAGATTGCAGAAAGGTTTGAGTAAGAAGAATTTAAATGATGGAGTTTGGACGAAACAAATTCGAACCCTTGGACCAAATGATAACTAGGGATGAAAAGTGGATTACCTATGAAAACATCGTAATGAAAAGAGCATATTTTGAGGAAAACCTGCCTCCTCCATCTCTACACCGAAATTAAGCATCAATAAGAGAATGTTGTGTATATGGTAGGACATTCAAGGATCATTTTAAGCCGTTGAAACCGATCGAAAAGCTAAATTCGGAGAGGTACTATCAGCAATCGGATAAATTAAAAACAGCATTCTAAGAAATGAGGCTGGCGATGTTAAATAGAAAGGACATCATACTGCTTCATGACAATGCTAAGCCATTTTTCTTTGGGGACTAGTCAGAAACTCGCAGAGCTAGACTGGGAAATTCTGTCGCATCCATTATACTCCGCGGATCTAGCACCCTCCGATTATCACTAGTTTCTGTCCTTACAAATTTTCAAAAACTCTCCCGCAGACCCAATATTTGTTGTTTTTAGGCCTTCGAATAAATATTTCCAAGTAGTGATTCCAATTAAATTAAATCACAGTAAGGTTCACATTCATTCCGGGAGTAATTCAAAGAAATTTACTGATTACTACTGAGGTCACGTCTAATTGAGTCCGAGGTCCAGGCCGCGTTATCGCGCCCTGAGACACTACGCCCGCCAGTTAGGCCCACCATTTATCAGAATTAGTAGGGAATAAATGTGGAGGCACGAGGCCCTGGCACTCTTGTAACCGGGGCCCCGACAACCCCGCAGATAAAGAGCAAGATCTCGAAAACAAATAATTAACCTAAACAACTTTATTTGGTGGCGGAGGACACGCGAATGGCATTCGCCGTGGCTCGCGGTCGCGTCACCTACATAAATAATAATATTTATTAGCAGTTTTATTGACCCTTCCTGACCGATGGTGACTTTTATTGGCCAATCAATTTTATATGGAAAATAAAACGCTCGAGGGCTTTAGGTTTAATGTGCGAGCTTTTTTTTTAGACATTATATAATAAATGTGTATAATAAGGAATCGGCGATAAAAATATTTTATGTCCACCTCACTCGCGATTTACACGATAGATTGACTCGATATTGAGATTAGAATGTGAACGATTGGCATTTACATATATTTGCTCGATACCAATTGCCATTAATTATTCGCTATGATTTATTAAAATGGCGACATCAATTTCCGGAGTCATAAATATAAATTACGCAAAGCTGTGGATTTTCAGCTTATCATTATTTTTATTATTATTTAATCTGCAATAATAAATCACTGCAAAGATTGACCTTAACATTTTCAGTAAAACATAGATTAATCGATATTCTCAATTTATTGTAATTAATAAAAATCTTTATAACATTATCTAAAATCATGAGTAATATATTCGTGGCATAAATTAGAAAAACTAAGTGATTTTTCTAACCCTTGCCGCAGACTGAGCTCTTGCAGCACGTGTCACTCACACGTGCTGCGAATAAAATTATGGATGGGTATCTCAAAGTCATTGCTTATGTAAGCTAATATTCATATTTTGAATAATATTATCATAAATAAGTGTAATCCGATTGCAAAATGTACCATATTCACTGGTCCCGTATGGGACCGCAGCCCAATAAACGACGCAGCAAATCCGCGGTCGCGTGCGAGACCACTGGGCGTTTAAAGGTAAATAGTATTTCTATTAATTAGTGTTTTATTTATATATTTTTATACTAGAATTATTTTGTTAATAAAGAGTTAAATTTGAGTTCATCATTCAGTGTTTGTATTACCATAAGTTTTATACATGACGTTTTTAAATTTGTAACTTGCCCGTTGTAGAAAAAGATTGCTTACCCCTGTTCTAATAGCACTTCATAGCTTTTGTATAAATTTTTTGTTAAATATTTTGATTATGAGTTAAGTTATAAGCCGTGCCGATGGGGTCTATTGGGGACCTTAAGTTTTTGATTTTTCTCGAATAACTCTTTAAATATAAATCCTACATGTTATATTTTTTTATATTTGTCTAAAAAAGTCTAAAGAATGAATAATACAACAACAATATTCGTAACTGTTGGCACGTTTTATTCTCGTTCGGAAGTGACACGTAGTGCGAGAGCACTATCTGCGGCGAGACATCGCCGAGAGCGTTGAGCATAATTATTATTACACTTAGAATAATCCATTATTAAAAGAAATCAATGATAAATTCATCAATATCTTGACTTATAATGCTTGGGGTCTCTAAGTGACCCCCTTCGGATTACGCGACATAAATGTCTTTCTTTGTCCTGAGGACTACTTGATAGCTACAATTTTAAAATGCCTTACTATTCTAAATCACTATACACTTCGAGTATAATTTTTGGAAATAATTTTCAATTCGCTAAGACTCAAATTTTGTTTCTCGGATTTGTGTTAGAACAAATTATTTTTGTAAAATGTAGTATATGCTAGTATCCATAGACCATGTTATTTTAAAACCGTGTAAAAAAATAATTGGGTATATAAACGTAATGTATAAAAAATATGTGATTTATACCATTTTCAAAATGAATAACAGTAATAAAATTAGATTTTTATTGATCTTTTTATTTCAATCTAAATCTGATTCGATACGAATTTTTGGACAATTATGTTTTTAGGAATATGATTAATAAATTAATTAGTGGTAAAATTCGTTGACCCCTGCTGCTCGAGGCCCACAGCCAGCTGAGCCTAAGTGCCCAGTCCGTAGGTGCCTCGGCCCTCTTCTGATTAGACTCAGTTTAGTCCCAATAAAGTCCACTTTAATGAAACACTTGTGGTCACACCTCGGGATTTTATTGCTCAGTTGAAGATCATTCGAGTTTTATATGCGCGCGCGCATACAAACGCATCCCATTCGGGTATATATGACAAGAGCCGAGAACACGTATGGGAAGTCAATTGCGTGGCTTGAACCTGTTTTCGAAAAAGGCACCCACTTAAAAAGGCGTCGATGCCTTTGTTTTTTTGGACGAAAAAGGCCAAAAACAAAATAAATAAATTGTTGAGCAATATCGACGCCCCGGTAACAGGAATCGGATTTGTACACGGAATCACACCGAAATGGTAATTAAATTTTTTTTATTCGATACAGCGATAAACATCCAAAGACCAAGTGGGCAGACTGGGTTTTGAGTCTAAGCGACTGATTGATTTTAATGATTGAGCAATTAAATTTCGTCAACGTTATCTCACCAAACGCAGATAAACGCTTAATTGATTCGTATATCAACGTAATATGGAACGAAACATTACACGAAAATTTTCATCCACTGATCCGGGTCGTCGCCCTTTTGATTCAGCAATAAAATTTCAGTAACGGACGTCTTTAACAATTTTAACGTTACACTATGACTCTTTATTGTTAAGCGTATAACTTAATACGCAATATACTTAGGCGGCTAACGTTAACTAATTAACACGGTCTTTGGAGCCAATCGGATTTATCACGTGCAATAATGGATTGATTACTGTAAAATACTTATATTCATGATTTAACGATAATTGGCCCAAAGTGAGAGACGCCCGGCCATATAAGAGCGAGAGGGGGAGAGACCGTTAAGGAAAATAATGTAAAAAAATACGTGTCTATTAAAAAAGAAACGTTTTACGACTTAATTATTTGATAGTGGTAAAACTCTCGGACACGTTCGATCTGGGATCGAAGCGATCCGGACACTTTCGGACGTTGGGAAAATACAAAGGCTTCCGATGAGTCAATTAAATTAAAAATCGTTGCAATTCATTATGAAAGCGGTATAAGTCACATTTATTGTTTTTAGTTTTTGACACTATACAATAAATAAAAATGTTATTTTTTGGCGCCATGGCCAAAAATAATAACAATAATATTAAATAAAATAATGTAAAGATAAGTGTTACGTAAGTAAACAATTTAGGGTGCTGCGAACATAAAAAAATAAAATGATATATTTCGCTCATATTTTAATTAAAGTTTAAATAATAAGGTAAGGTTATACTAAATAATATTAACTCTAATAAAATGAGCGCTTACGCTCACGGCGCTAAGCGGCGATACCTCAACCCCCCCGCACTCCGCTACCAGCCCGCATCCTTCCAATAGACGACATCAGTAGCGCTGGCAAGCTCTTGTACTACACGCAGCGTAACACTGATCGGATTATTAATAATATTTTCGTATACATAATACATAGTTTACATATATCGGTCGTGTGTATGTCTTGAAAAATTCTCATTACATTCATAGCACCTTAGTTATACGAGTGCTATACGATACATTGGTTCGGAGCTTGCTCGGAATCAGGATCTATTATCTGGGCGTCTTATGACGCTTCGAATATCCTCAGATTGGATAAAAACTAGAAGAAATACTTAAGATATTAGGGACTTTGGAATTTTCAATTCGATTAAGGGAGCAGCAATATTTCCATACAAGTAAAATCAAAAGAAAAGCATAGGAAATCCAATTTTTTACGTCAAATATATATATTTGCAAATCAAATACAACTTTTTACAAATCAAATGCACCCTTTTAAAAATCAAGTTAAACAATTAAATATTTTTCAATATATATACTTTTTTTTATCAGTTCCTTCAAAAATGTAAAAAACGGGCTCCACTATATTTACGTAGTACCCAGAATTTAAGTTTTCCCATTAATTACGTTTATTGTAGTCAGTTCCTTTAAAAACGTTAAAAAGTCGGTTCCACTGTATTCAGTACCCCGAATTTACGTTTTCTCACTAATTACAGTTTTTTTTACCAGTTCCTTTAAAAACGTAAAAAACAGGTCCCACTGTATTTAGTACCGCGATTCTAACCCTGAATTTACGTTTTCCCGCTTATTGCGTTTTTTAACAATATAGTAATTAAAAAAAATCACTTTCTAGATGGCTGGCTAAATACAGTTTAACCCGTTTTTTTACGTTTTTTGAAGGAACTGGTAAAAAAACGTAATTAACGGGAAAAATTATATTCTCGGTACTAAATACAGTGGAACTCGTTTTTTTTATGTTTATGAAGGAGCTGATAAAAAAACGTAATTAGTGGAAAACGAAAATTCGGGGTACTAAATATAGCAGAAGCCGTTTTTTACGTTTTTATAGGAACTGATAAAAAAAAGTATATATTATAAATTGAAAAATATTTAATTGTTTAACATATTTTTTAAAAGGGTGCATTTGATTTTCAAAAGGGTGCATTTGATTTGTAAAAAGCTGTATTTGCTTTTTAAAAAGTTGTATTTGATTTGCAAAAGGGTGCAGTTGATGTGTTAAAGGATGCATTTGATTTGCAGACGGGTAAATTTGACGCAAAAAAAAATAAAAATAACGAAAAACTATCTTAACAGATGACATTGATGAACCAAAAACAGAAGCAAAGAAACAAGCTTAAAGTTGGTAAAAAGATGATTTTTAACTGTTTGAGTTTAGGAGGTTTAGAAGTGTTTACGGACAGGTTAGGTTGGGTTGGGTTGGGTCAGGTTAGGTTGGGTTGAACGCGGTATTAGTGCTGGCCGGAATACCGCCAATAGACCTTCTGGCCGAGGAG
>JAGXCT010035730.1:141018-155748 GCA_022495035.1 Philopotamus ludificatus | reverse complement strand
AATGTAGGAAAAAAGTAGGGAACTCCTAATCTAGACTATAAAAGGGATGAAAAAAAATAGTCTATACATTTTTCCTTCTTCTTTTCTTTCAGATGCCTTAAGAGCATTTTGGTATTTGCAGATTCTTAGGATCCGTTTATACTCTTTTATGACTTTTCTTTACTGCTTTTAAGGTTTTACTTACTCAATTTGCTGTAACCTACTACTTCAAGAGTTAATGTTCCTTGATGATTGTGTTTTCAAAATATGAATTTGATTTTTCTATTAGTTAAAGGGCGTCCCTACCTCTTTAGCTTCACCTTCAGATATCTTCCACAAATATAATACTTTGTTGTATCAGGAAGAAATATTGTAGAATAATTCCAGGCTTGGGGTAATTTATTTACATAATGCTGATTGAATTTTTGTCGACGTCTCGATCGAATCGGCGGTGTCGTCATCAAATTTGTACCCGGGCGATAGTGTTTGAGTTTTGTGTCGTCGTGGGCGTGAACGTGTTAAAATATAGAAGCCGATGGCCTGGTATGAGGTGTCACTACAAATGAAGTTGTAAATATGTTTCTTCGCCTACCGGCTCCGGCTGAATACATTACCGGCCATCATCAGTTAGCGGGGCGCCCTGGGCCACAGCCCGGCCCGTCTGAGGCACCGCGAGCCGCCTCTGGATTTATGTAAACACGCGGGCCAACGAAACCATATGTTTGGTTTCGTTATTGTGCACCGGTGACGTATCGCGCTAATTCGGTCGAAAAGAATGCGCGTGCGCATACCTCTACAATCTCATCGACAATACACGTTTGAATATTTATTATACTATTATATACTTATCAATTAAAATAATTTAATTGTGAACTAAACACACAACATAAAATATCTCATTAAAAAATTATTTGAATACCCGAGATGCATCTAATCCCTAAAACGGTCGGCTAGAGATGCACAACTCTCTACTGCGTCCATGTACCTTGACACACAAACTAATCTCACCGTTTATATTGTTTATATATTTTCCAAATTGGAATCGTCTGACGACAGCTCCTCTATCTTAAGCGACCAGAGAGGGCGAGAGAGTCGATTAACGTCAAGACGAGCGTCACCCAGGTACCATTTAAGAGATCGGAACCGTTTGACAGTTCAATTTTGTACAGTCAGCGTATAAATGGTGTCCGCCGCCGCTTATCTCCGTCCGGAGAGCTCTAATTAAGACTTTGTCCGCCAGGTATCTGCTGTCCGATAATTGTTTTTGTACCAAACTAACAAGAAACCCATTCGATCAAACGAATGCCCATAAAATTTATCGTCCAGCCTCATTTGCCCGGAATACTAATGAAGGCACCGGCCCGTGGGCAGTTAAATTGACCATTTGAACGCGACACCTCAAAATAACGTGTCGACATTTGCCCATTGGTCGCGTGACGTCTTCCGTAAACATTTGTATGACCGTGTATGGTGATGAGAATATTTACTAATTTATCAGTGGGTACGCGCGAGCATTGTTTATGATTTTCTTGATTTTATCGCATGAAGATCTGGTTTGGTTTTAATTTATGATCGTCGGCCAAGTGGTCATCCCCCCGCGGACGCCGACATGCGATGGTTTCTGATGGTTGAGTCAATTGTTGAACAGTATATACAGAAAGTTAGAAACTGTTGCTGTACAAAAATCGAATAAAGTTAAGTATATTTATTATTAAATACATTTTAATTGTAATTAGAATAATTATAAAAAAAAGTGCAGTAAACCCCCCTATAACGTATACTTTTATAACGTTCCCTCCTATAATGTGTGCGGCGGTTTTTTCCTATAACGTCGATCCATCGTGTGCGAATGCGTGATTCCTTTAATATGAATCCTACATATTACAAACTATTTGTATTTGCTTAAAAAAGTCTAAAACATAAATAATATAAATAATCATTGACTTTATTGTCCGCAAATAAGAACAACAATATTCGCTTCTGTAGCCACGGGCCCGATGTTTTTTCTCGCTCGCATACGCAACGATGTGCCAAATGCGAGCGAAATGTATACTAGTGACACGTGCAACGAGGATTTGACGGTCGACCTATCGGTGGTATGCCGTCATTGTGCGGCGGGACAACAAAGTCATATTGATTAGTTAAAAAAATCCAAATTATGAAACATATCATGAATAACTATTTTTATTCTTAGAATAATACATTTTTCAGAAAAAAGTCAAGATATTGATGAAGATTTCATGACACCGTATAAGATTATATAACACGGTATCCAACAACATGGTTCCGCTATAAAACACAAAACATGGAATCATTTTTTTTGTCAATTTATTGATCAAGATTTTCTCAATATTTTGACTTGAAATGCTTGGATTTTCAATTTATTCTGGAATTTAGACCCCCTTCGGACGACGCTGTTGGTTTCGAGCCGCCGTGACGGATCGGTTAGATAGTTTTTATCCACATATATCTTTCGCCATTTTATAATAGCATATCTATTAATGAGTGTTTTACTTCAGTATTTTTTTGTACTAGATTTATTTTGTTAATAAAGAGATAATTTCAGTTGAATACTTAGTGTTTTTATTATCATAAGTCTCTTACATGCGACCCACAACATGAATATTGGCGCCCTGGGCATCCAATATTCACGGGGGCCTCGAATTTCGCACCTCTAAAATAATCACTTGCCCTCCGGACCCCCCTCCCTCAGATTTGCAGACCCCCCTGGGGCCTCTTAAGAGCTTAGCACCGGAGTAGCTTCACATCAATTTAATAATGACAGAAAGAATAAGAAAATTAAACTTATGATTTGTTTTATGCATATTGTATGGTTTGTAGTAAAAAAAAATGTTTTGAGGCTCCCTGAATTAATGAGGCCTCAGGTTTGGGTCTTATGCGCTTTATAACCCTCTTTACCGATTTCAATTGACGCGACTTACATGACCTACTGGCTAGTAAAAAAAAAATATTCAAAAACTCTATCCATATCTCAAAAAGGTGCACTATCACTGATATAGTGCAATACATATGCTATGTAATTGACTGACGCAATTACTTATGTAATCTGACGACGAAATAAATTTAGACAAGCAGAAAAACGTTTTTACACATACCGCATAAAAAAAATCGCATGAAAACAGGATTGGCTATATTTTATATTTTTAAAACAATAAGATCAGCAGTAGCGCCCCGGCAGTGTTCGTCACTTATTAAATGTTTATTTTATATTTTATTTATTGATTATTATTTTACCTCTTGGCGCCTGTGTGTGCCGCAATTTTCCGGTGCCTGTGTGCGCCGCACAATACATGGTATTTACGGACCTGTCTTCGTCCGCAACTCGTAGTTTAGATACCCATTGTTTAAAAACTGTTCTAAAAATGTATTGTTTTATTTATAAATATACTGTAGCAGCGGCGTTGTATGCGTTGCATGTGTTGTTTAAAAATGTTATATACCCCTGAAGCAATTACCCTACAGAACGGTTTAAAATGTATTGGATACACGATTTCAGATCCGTCGGATCCGGCAATTCTCGCTAATGTAGAAAAATCCGATCTATCGGATTTCGGCAACCAAAGGGTCAATAAAAGTGTTTATGATCTAAACCAGTGGCTCGCGAGCTACCGGTCGCTTGCGAACGGCATTTCGGTAGCTCGCGTAGGATATTTTATCATATTTATAAATTCGTCTCGAAAATTTTATTATTAGACCTTAAAATGAAATATTTCTAAAACTAAATTTCAATGAAACGCTTAAGATGTTGGCGTTCTAAAGTAAATTACTGTACCATACACTTTCTCTCTCTCATTTGTATCGCCACTTAGGTGGAAATAACAGTCAGCAATGGTTATAATATCACATGGTAAGGAGAATATAAGAATCCCTTTGCACCACTAGCTTCCATCACTTTAACCGATCCGTCATGGCGGCTCGAAATCAACGGCGTCGCCTTATGGGGTCTATTTACTATGAAAAATAGACCCAAAGCATTTCAAATGCTAAAAAATGGATTATTCTAAGAATAAAAATAATTATTCATAATATGCTTCATAAGTTGGTCGATATTTTGGATTTTTTTTACTAATCAATATGACGCGTAAGTGACGCACGAACCCTTCGATGTCCCACCGTAGCCTGAGACACGCCGCCGTGTCAGAGTTCTCGCCGCACGTGTTACTAGTACGGTTTTACTCACACATCGTACCGGATGTGAGTGAGAAAAAACACAGCGTCCGTTTTTTTACGCAATTGTGGACAACAAATGTCAATGATTATTTACAATATTTATTATTCAGACGTTTTTAGACAAATACAAGAGTTTGTGACTTGTAGGATTTATAATAGTTATTCGAGAAAAATAAAAAAAACTTGGGGTATCAAATACACCCCATCGGCACGGCTGGGTTAAGCAAGCTTGTAATTTTTTAGTTAAAAAATCATTTTTTTATTAATAAATAATAAAACTTGTATGCTTTTTCTCAATTTTGTTACAAATTAATAGTTTTAAATGTATAATATTAGTAATTTATTTGGATATAAACTTATTTTTTTTATAGATTGGTCAAAGGTGTCGGGTTGTTCGTGTACTCGATGTTAAAAAATCATCGGCAATTAATTCAACACGACGTGGCTCACGTTGACTGGCAATAAATAATGTTACACTTTGTTCTTTGGACGAATTTTTTTTCACACGTCCTGAAACAGAAATTGATATTGGCGTTCCTTTTCACGGTGCCTTGTTTAAGCAATGTCTCGGCTTTTTTCAATCAAATTCAATCTAATGATACGAACGTGATTCAATGATTTTCATACCATAATAAAAATGTGTAGTACAAAAAAAAACGGAGCTGATGCGGAACAAAGGCCACTTTATCTTTCTATAAGTATTTGACTGGCGCGTTTCGCAAATTAATTTCTTATTATGTAACGCCATTGTTGTCTCTTCCCCGATGGCATAGTATCCATTATTAATCATCCGTGGCACTAATTAAGAATCATTTTTGATAATCTGCCGAATTGATCAAAACTTCAATTATTCAAAGTTAGAAGCGCATGAGATTTCAAGTGTTCCAATTTTTAATCCAATAAACAATACATAATTACATATATTATTGATCCTATTCGTGTATCAAAAATATCCTCCAAGCTTCTTCTTTTACTGTGATGTATATTTGCGTTGACAGATATTTTCGTTTCAGCATCATTATCATTTAAAATGGCTTCAGATAAAATGGTATATAAATTTCCGAGTGGGTATTGCAATCATAAATAAGGCCTAATCTCTTTATTTACATATTTATACGATTTTAATATTTAATTCGACTTAGAATTAAATATTATGTCTTTATAAAGACATTGAAATTCTCAGGAATGTAATTATAATTCTAAAATGTCTTCTTGATTGGCACCAGTGGCGGATTTAGCACTTGAGAGGCCCCAGGGGCAATTCAATTTTGAGGCCCCCTCCCACAAAATATTTGTATTACCTCTACACCCTATAATATGCATTCTACGCGTAAATTGTTACATTTTTTTGGATTCATAATTAATTTCACAATACTGCTAGATTATTCATTATTTTATTATTAGTTATAAAAAAAAAAAAAAATGTTTTGAGACCTGAACTTTGAGGCCCCCTAATTTAATGAGGCCCCAGGCGCGTGCCTAAGAGGAAATCCGACACTACCTACCACCTTCATGTCGTGACCATTCTTGATTCGAATCGTATTGATTTTGCTTCTCCAGGATCATAAAAATAATTAGATTGAATCTTTAACTCATAGATTATTGGGGTAAAAATAAAAAAATAGTCAAATTCTATTCTCACATCCTCGAGTTATGCGGTAGATACCTTTTACAAAAAAAAAGACAAGGAACTTAAAAAATCATTAGACTGGTTCTAGAATTTTAAGAGCTCATAAATGAAGACTATACAGTCAGCCCTCCTATAGCGTTTCCTCTAAATCGCTGCTTTTTACAAAATTTCCTTGTCAACCAAAGAACATTAACCTTTTTTTCGCTCGGAAATGTACAATATTATAGATATACGAAATATCTAAATTGACCTAAAAAATATTAGTATTTTGTAAAAAACAGCGATTTACAGGAAACGTTATAGGAGGGTTGAATGTATATTCCCATGAAACCATGTCCATGGTCCTCCATAAGGGGAATCATGCACATGGTCACGTTCCTCAGAATTGAGGGAAAGTGGATTAATAGTTTTAATAAAAGAAATAATGATATTTAATCGCTTCACGACTTTAACAAAAAAAATAAGAAGACATTGATATTGAATTTAAAATTCGCATAAAAAGGTATACAGTTATAAATAAATAAAAAAAATAAAATTGTAGTAGGTATCACACATTTTATAACTTTTATAACTTGGAAAAAAATAAAATGTATTCATCCTAATAACTTTTTGTTCGTCTTTTCTTCATAACTGGTTAGAATTGGGGTAGGAAATTAATATTTATATTTATTTATGAATAATTTCTGTAGTGAAGATACAAGCTCAATTCTTATTATTTATTGTTTTTCTTATTTGATCGTTTCTTCTTTAATAGCCCCTGAAATAAGCTTTAAAAAAAACGATTTAATTATTCTGATTTATCAACACTTTTGGTCCTTTGCCAATTTTTAGCCCGATTTATAGCTTCTGTCAAATATTTTACATAAAACTCAATAACTATTATACCTGTTAGGGATTGTAACAACTAGAACAAGGACTATTACATGGACAGCACGGATAGACCATATTCCTGTATTTAGTTGTTTTGTCCATTGTTTTTTAGTTCCCTGCAAAACAATGGATCACTCTAAAAATATTTTTAAAAATTTTAGAAAAAGTTTGACGAAATTTTTCATTTATTTAATAGGATATTATAAACAGGCTTCATCGAATAAATAAATAATAATTTCATTTTGAATACTCAGAAGAGTATTTATAAATGATGTTATTAATAAAAAATAATAATATCTGTTTTTATGAATATTAAATCATTTTTAATTATTTTAAGAAGGAATTGAATAATAAATAAAATAATTTGTTTTATTGAAGCTGATTATTTTAATTAGATCTAAGTTTTCAGGCATAGCTTAACATTTTCTCAGGTTGTTTGTATTAATTTAGAAGCGTTCTTTTGAAAAGAATTCTATTGCAACAATTAATTATATTGTTACAAATTGGTACCGCTCACGCCGCCCTAGTTTATGGTCACCGCCTGGATACGACCGGTGGAGCAACGCGCAAAATATCCTAGTCATTAATCAATCATTTAACCATAAAACTATTATTTAACACCTTTACGGCCGATACTGCCGAGTCATACGGAACCTGTTAAAATATAATAATCGAGTTAATCGAAATCATAAGGGCCGTTCGATTAGGAATGTTAAACGGATTCCTAGTGGAGCGGTGGTAGCCGGCCACAATCGGAGGGCGCTCCTTCCGCACAATGGCCGAAACAGTGATCTATTGATTTTTCTCGGACAAAATCACACTCTAATGGATTTGAGTTTTACGGCCGTGCATAAGCATATGCAAAATTTAATGGCCGATTGGCGATCGGGCATTCGGTATCTCTGGCGTTGGGCATTTTTAACGACGGCCGCGGTATCGGCTCGATAAATTATGTGACTGACTTTAACAATCGCAACTACAAATAAATAAATTCGTAATGCGAACGCATTAATGCGCGAGGAGGCGTGAAACTAGTTATTCATTAGTTCTCCGATTGACCGGTCCGCGCGGAGATAAGGCGACCGTTTTGAGATTTGGATATTTATTTGATTGCTTTTCGTTTTATGAGTCACCGCGGTGCGACTTAATTGTGGGACGATTTCCAAAATCGATCGTGATTTATCGTCGGATGACTTCATCGCGCGCCTGTACGTCGTTGAGTGCGCTGATGGATATCGTCGCGCTGTGCTGCGTGGCGATAAATTTGTGGTCACAGGATTTTCAGTAGTTTGAAATCGGGTTACGTTTAAATTTACGAGTCCCAACAATGGAACAGTGGTCCAAAAAGGTATACTAGTGTGGCGCTAGATATCTCGTAAACGAAGATACGCCAGTGGCGTGCGGAATAAAATTGTTATTTATTTATAACACGAACATCCAATCCTCATCAAACTTCGTTGTTCCATATGTATAGTGATGCTATTTAATTATTAGGGATGATTTGACTTCTGTATACATACCGATAGGGTCTATTTTGTATGAAATGAATGGCACCGCACGATATTTTTTCTCGCTCGGACTTGCACATGCGCGATGTTTTTTCTCGCTTACATCCGGTACGGAGCGATAAAAACATCGCACCGGTGCCATACTAAAACAATATTGTTGTTTTTTTTTCGCAATTGCGGACAATAAAGGACAATCATTATTTAAATTTATTCATTAAACTTTTTTAGACATATAAAAAATGTTTAGGACATGTATGATTTATATTTAAAGAGTTTTTCGAAAAAAATAATAAAACTTTGGGTCCAAATAGACCCCATCGGCACGGCTGGGTTAAACTATCTTCACCAAAGGGGAAAGATGTCAAGGCTAACAATAGAAGAAGCACACTTACGTCATTGTATGCTATTTTGGTTTGATCAAGGAATGAAGGCAAACGAAGGAGTGAAAAAAATTACCGATATTCTGAAACTAAACAAGGGTCTTCGGTGGTTTAAAAAGTTAAAAAAAATGGAAATAGGAATACCAAAGATGTCACACGAAAAGGACGACCCTAAAAATTAGATGATGAGAGCCCGAGTCGATGGCGGATTCAGATCCTCGTGAAACAATTGAGGAATTTTCGTTGAAGATTAGCTGTCTCTTTTGTCTCGGTATGAAGCCGATCCGTTTTTGCGGCGAATTGTAACTGGAGATGAGAAGTGGGTGCTATACAATAATCTTGTATGAAAAAAACAATGGCTTTCTTCCGGGGAAGTACCTGTTCCGACCCTTTCGACCTTCACTAACAATAAAGAAGGTCCTTGTTTGTGTGTGGTGGGATTTTTCTGGAATTTTACACTATGAATTTCTTGAACCTGGTCAGACCGTTACAGCGATAGTGTATAGTGAACAACTTAAGGGAAAGAAAAAAGAGCTTATAAAAAAACAATTGTGCGTCATCAAACTATTCTATCACATTACCTGAAAATTCATATAAATTTTCAGGCTAATTCCCAGAAAACTATTATTTTAGGGATTGCATATGTTTATTTTAATAATACTTATTATCAATTGATTTTTTAATATAAATAAAATTAATATTTATGCTACTGTTATAAAATCAATGGTCACATTTCTTGTTCTTATGCTTTCGCTATATAGAATGCGCCCTCTTCCGAGACGACGGACCAATCCGAGCGGTCGCATCCCTTTCATAGACAATAAGTCTTCATTTTTCATACCTGGTCGTTGTCTTTTCGACAGTCGACAGGGTGATTCTCTCACGCCATCATTGCAATCACATCTCCGTGATTTCTCTCGTACCAGAGATTCGTCTCTGGGATCCTTATCATTCATCTCGAAACTGGAGATCCGTCTCTGGGATCCTTATCATTATCTCGTACCGGAGATTCGTCTCTGGGATCTTTTCGTCACACCTCTCATCGAACTGACGACACCTGCAAATTCTTCAATAAACATCAATATCAAAACAAAGCGTGTTTTCACTTTGATAACGATCTTCGAAGCGATGTCAACTACCGGACGGTCGAACGTTTTGGCGCCAGCGGTCGTGTACCTTTTTGATTCGCGAGCTCGGGTGCCTTGACAGAATTGGTGGCAGCTGTGATATACCATTTTTTTAGACTACAGTCGCTCCCCTTAACATTATTGGTGGCAGCGGTGGGATACCATTTTTAGACTACTGTCGTGCCCCTTAACACTACTAACGCCGATGCTCCCATTTTCAGATCTTAGGCTTCTTATGTATCATAAGGAAAATTAATAATTTCTAAGGATCTTCCTTCACTACTACTGTTCTATGTATTTGATCTTTTTATTATTTGACTTGAATATAATTATTCATTTTTCAGATATCGAGCTTACGTATAGATCAAAAAATGTATGTTGAAGTATGACTTTTCTGTATGTTATTTTTATTTGATACGAATGTGAATATGTGTTAAATAATACGGGGAATATTATATTCCTGAGCATTTGATATTTACTAGTAAGAGGAAGGGTTTAATTCATCTACACCAGTGGTCGAAATAATTCAAAATAGCCAAATATCAGCATTCGATAAAAACTAGGTTCATTGAAACTAGATATCATACTTAATAATTATATTATTTATTGACATGCAATGACAATAATAAAATACATGCCCATATGGCAGGGACAAAACCTTTAACCACTGGGAGTAAGAGTGCAGCTTCGAGGCCGTCAAGGAATTCACATATCTCAGCACACTTATTCCAAATAATAATGAAACCAATTTCGAAGTACGAAGAATAACCATGCTGGAAAACCGGTGCTACTTTGGACTTCAACATCATCTACGATCGAGATTCCTCTCAAGAAAGACTAAAGTCAAGCTCTACATGACCCTTATCAGGCCCGTCTTAAATTACGGGCTTTTGACAAAACAACATAAGATATTCTGGACAGAAGGATTCTGAGACGAATTATTTTACTCAGCGAGTGAGAATCTTGTGGCTGGTAAATTTCTTTGCTCCTATGTCTGGTTATACTTGGTTCATTAGTCTTCAATTATTTTTTTTATAATATTTGATGTCAACCATAATATAATTATGGTTTTTCTTATTATATGGTCTACTAGAAAGTTCTGTCCGTTCTGGTTCCAACAAATTTCAACAAGTATGCGCATATTCATTTGACACATATTTGGCTCTCTATATTTATCACTGAATATACCTAGCAAATGAACTAAAACCAAGATGATTCATGTTAGTATTAAGTGAGACGCGATTGTGAACCCATGGCTACTGATAAAGTTTATTTACGCCACTGAATTTTGTACGAATTCCAACTAGGAAGAATTGCTATAAAAGTGCGTAAAAAATGATTGAAAATGTTTGGTGAAAGGACAGTTTCGGGTTGAACATGCAGAAAATGGTTCAAAAAATTTCAAATAGGTGATTTCGATCTTTCTGTTGAGCCACGCTCTGGGCGACCATCTTTGATCGACAACGATACTGTCAATATTATGTTAGAGAAAAATCCTTTTTTGCCAACATTGGAGATTGCAGAAAGGCTTGATTCAGCTCAACAAACCATTTCAGACTATATTGGAAACTGGGATTGGTGTGGAAATATTCGGGATGGGTGCCACATGAGTTAAGTGAGAAGAATTTGAATGATCTAGTCATCATATGCACATCTCTGTTTGCACGAAACAAAATTAATCCCTTCATGAACCGGATGATAAATGGAGATGAAAAGTGGATTACCTATGAAAACATCGTGAGATGAGCACATTGTGAATCCGGAAAACTACTTCCTCCACCTTTAAGCAGAAGTTGAGCCTGAATAAGAGAATATTGTGTATATGGTGGGACATTCGAGGACCAATACATTTTGAACTTAATAATTCTTTATTCATGAACTACAATTATTAAACATATCTGCATTATAAATCTATATTATTACAAAAATATTATAAATAAAAACATAATATAACTTAGGTTTTCTGGAGTGCCCGCCCTACGGTGAGTCTAAATATAGACTACCTCTGACGAGCCATCGTGGCAACCATCGCATCTAAATACTCCTTGGAAAAACAGGCGACCTACACCTAAGAGGGCAAGGGTAATATGTTAAATGAAGAGAATCTCGCTCCGGTCTGGCTGGCGTAAATCACAAAAGCCTTGTAAGCGGGGATGGAGGAGACCAGATCCTGATGATAGACGGGGCCAGGGGACCGCCTCACTACATTGAGCATAGTCACTCTTTCATAAGAAAACTACAAACATTCCCAAAGAATGTGTTCCGATGATTGTTCATTGGAGTCACAAAACTCGCAAGCCAGGTCATCCCTGAGGCCCAGACGATGAAGATTGGCGTTAAAGAAGCCATGTCCCGTAATAAACTCATGGTCAGGAAAAAACCAATGCAGCTAAACTCAACCTAGTACGTTGGGGAAGAACCGGAAACAGTTCAGTTACTCTCAGCAGACCAACGGGATTGCCATATCTTTGACGCGATATTATGGAACCTCTTCTTGAGTGCGGCTTGGTATAAAGCATTGACATCGGTCGGGAGAATGTCCCCAAGACGTACTCGATAGCCATGAGGGATCAACCAGCCCGCCGCCCGGCTCTGGAGTTCCAAGTCTAGTGGCAGAACGTCTGCAAGGACCAACAGAACCGCTGTAGAGGCAGTCCCATAGGCCCTGGTCAGCGCGATAAGCGGAAGTCTTTGGTCCGAAAGAAGGCGTCTCCGAACCAGAGATAAACTAGCCCGGTGGGCACGAAAATTATTGGGGTATGTTATGACGAGTATCATCATCATCATTTGCCAGTCACAAGGTTCTCACTCGTGTCGAGGCCAAAGGAACCTGAGTCTCACACGTGACATGAGGGCTTCCCTTTTGTGGTCCATACCGCGAGGACCCGAGCCATCTTGGTATGCGGTTTTTTGTAAAGAGTCTCCCTCTCTTGGCCATTGCTGGCATTGGACGTACATCTTTTACCATGTTGGTATCGGATTTTACCCTCTCGACTGTATCCAGGCAAGTAGGAGGGGGTTTGCCTCGGTATTCGTTTGTTCTCTTCTCTAAGGCGTTATCTGCTTTTAACGAGTCACGAGTGACAAGTAGAGAGCACCACACACACGCCTATATAGATATATAAAAGCATACATATGCACATCTGCCCAACACGAGTCTCAAGTAGCCGGTCGCAAGTGATTATTAGCCCTGTCGTGCAATAGCAATCCTTTCATCATGGGAAAGACCTCCTCAGAGAGGGGTCCCCTAGAAAGAAGGAAGAGGAGCGAAAGTATCGAGACTAGACCAATTATTGGTCAGCAGATTAGGGTTTCCTTCCCAGGGTATACTGACTCTGTGGTGAGAAATCCGTTAGAGACCAGATTAGAAACAGCACTCTAAGAAAAGAGATTGGCGATGTTCAATAGGACATCATACCTCTTAACGGTAATGCTAAATCACATACTACTTTGAGGACTTATCAGAAACTCTGTCCTTATAATTTTGGAGGTCAAAATATTCAAAATCGAAGTAGATACGGATATTGGTTTAATTTCTTATGGCATTTTTTCTAGGGATAAGGCATTTTTTTAAAATGGAATATACAAATTGCTTGGCAGAGGCAACTCCAACGGCGATCTTTCCTTGGTACATGTTTACCTAGACAACCGAGTATTTATAAAAAAAAATACCACGCTCTACCACTGGCCACCGTTCATGGCCATCAGCGAGAAACATTCATTAATCATTGCGCGTTAAGTCGTAGGAGGCGAGGAAAGCAGAGAGCGGTCGTGTGATACAAAACACAATCGATTGGAAATTAATCAAAAGTGTAACAAGACAGGTGACTGTGCTTTTGTATTACACCAACAACAACACTCCGTAATGGACCGATGGCCATCGTACCGCAACAAAAAAAAAAAAATCAACCGACGATGTGTCCAACGAATCAATAATTTTTCCATGATTTCGGCATTATTTTTTTTTCTAACACCCGGACGTCCCGGGGCGCTCTAATCAACCGCATATTAATTAGGACTCACTGACTTGCACAATGCCGATGCAGGCCCGCTGCATCTGCTGACCATCGCCATCGTCCCAGATGATATCGACGGATGATAGCGCAGTTTGAATTGGCACTTGTCACGGATCTTATTGAATCAAATCCGGACTCGTCGCGAATAGTAATGGTTAATTGATTATTCAAATGGCGGTGACGTCGCAGCGTTCTCTATTAAATTGGGCCGAGCTCATTTCTCGGCCGGTGCGTACAAAAAAATCTAATTCGCATCTCAATGCTCAATCAATGGGAAATTTATTACAGCCTCCTCGGACAGATCTCGTTATCCGGCCAGGGACAAAAGGTCGTTTTCGGCGAGACGGTTCCCCGCAGGTAACGCCGGCCTCCGGTAATGACTAATCAGTATTAATAACAAGCGTATACATTATATGACACCCAATAAAAGATGCCCTGTCATAAACACACCAGGTTGGTTCAACGAATCTGGCCGTTTTTAGATGTTAATAACCATTTGATATGTTGTATTCGTGGATATTAGATTTGGGTGTGAGATAATGCTGGCGCGGGACCGCGAACGGATGCGCTCCGTTCGCGATCCAGTGGCATCAATGGATCAAGAAAATTAACAAATTAAAATAATAATGATCAGATCAGAGACATTATTATCAGAAGAAGACTAACGTGCAAAATTTTCATGGATTTTATTTCAGGGACATTAAATATATTATTTTATAGCCCTGGATCGTTTTAAATAACGTATTAAGAATGTCATTCCTTTAATCTCTTAAACCTGATCCCATTATTATCCCCGTGTTATGCAAAAAATCAATACCAAAAAAATAAAGTGGTTTAATTTATTGATATTTGCACGGTTATGATATAACATATCAAAACCGTGGAAAAAGGGACTCGAATGTATGTTTTTCTAATATTTAAAAATATTTATGGTACAGTTGAACTCCCACTAATACTAAAATCGGGACCGTGTAGTTTGGAGTCGTGTAATTGGGGGAGTGAAGCCGTCCGGCTGTGTGCGTATAGCCT
>JAGXCT010035730.1:110673-140479 GCA_022495035.1 Philopotamus ludificatus | reverse complement strand
GAATCGTTGTAATGTACATATTTGGCTCTTTGGCTAATAAGTTTGCCGACCCCTGAGCTAGACTCATGAAATTTAGAATAAATATAGGCGAAAATAGATTCTTCAATATAAAATAATATGTTTTAAATAATATCTAACACGTAAAAATCCAGTCAGAGTTAAAATTTTGGTTAATCAAATATATTCCCAAATTTTTTTTTTTAAATAGAAAATACATATATTAATTTGATGGCGAATATAGATATTTTTGAAAATAGATGATATACGCTTTAATATGGTATATATAACATTAATAGAATATTAATAACTGGGAAGATATACTCGATTGTATTTGATACTACGATAATATTTCGATTGCATTTTTTGATAATGGTTCACTTTAGAATCTTTTATTACCATATACAGTAAACTAATATTAAAAAAAAACAGTAAAATAATAAACTTCAATCTAATATCTATCATAAATATCGTAAAAAGGATTTTTCGTAATAGAATTCAAGATATGTCCCATAGAGCGGCGGCTCGAAAACGACCGCACAGTGCGAAATAGGTATATTTATAATGGGAAATAGACCCCAAGCATTTCAAATCAAGATATTGATGAACTCTTCATCAATATCTTTGACATATGCTCGACTTGGCGAATGTCTCGCCGCAGACTAGCATCACTAGCCCCGACTGAGATCTCGCCGCACGTGTCACTCGCACGTTTCACTCGCACGTTTCACTCGCACTTGGCACATCGTACCGGATGCACTTATTCTTTAGATTTTTTAAACAAATACAAAAAGATTGTGACATGAAGGATTTATATTAAAAGGATTTCCCAATAGATCCTACCTCATAATAATATTTTTTTATAATGTATTTAGAGCTTCAATCCTTTAATCTTCCAATCCAATATTATCATTTCTGTTTTATTATTCCTTGCGGTTTTTATTAAATAGTGTTTGTAGGATATCCACTTATGCGCATATCAAAATCTTGCAAAAAGAGTCTCGAATCTATTTTTTGATCAATATTTTGTAATATTTTAGTAATTAGCTATAAATTAGCTATAGATATTATACACAAATAAAGTATATACTGCCAAAATCTTTTACTGACTTAATAATACAATTTATATTTGTGCACGATTTTATTTTTAATATAAGATGAATACGATCTCCGATTTTGCGAATATAAAAATTTGTAAAATTTCTCTGGATTAAATATATTTTTTTTTACCTTTTGATTTGATTGCCTTATAAATTCTCCAGCTCAAAAACTTTTTATATATTTTATAATTTATTTAACTGCCAGCCAAGTCCGAGCGCATCGTTCCAAGAATTCAAGTAGCCAGTTGGTCCAGTGGCTATGATTGGTGATTACAAATAAATTTACCCGTACTTGAGGTGGTGTAATTTAAACATCTATTGTTGATCCGAGGTGTATCGTAGATAATGGTTGAGTGGCTGGACCGATGCCAGCATCACATGTGGGAGAATCGATCCCATCACTCGCCCCGTGTGAACGACAATTACGATTTTCGACCGATTCCAGTGCATTGTTGGGCCAATTTCACGTGTAATTATCCGACTCATTATCCGGATGCTGGAGTTGGCCGTGTATGCCACGGGACCCCATGCTGCGAGCGTGCTTAGCCACGGATTGATGGATCGAGCCATGAGAAATTTATTGTTGCAAAATGTCGGATATAAATATTGGCGATTGAATTTTAATCGCAGAAGAATTAGCGAGTTGTCGACGGCCAATTTGCTCTGCATTTTTAAATTTTATCTCGGCAGAGGAATCTTTCGACGGTGCGAGATAAGAACAAATTTATCTAAGGATGATTGGTCGCTTTCATGCATATTCATCGAATGCATTTATTAAAAAAAAACATACGCACACCACCATGGATTTGGATTGTGATCAAATTTGACAGATTGCATCATTAGCCGCTATAGAAAAATGTTCTCACATTTAATACACAGTTGAGCGCCGTTAACGCAAATGAGCCGCAATTGGCGCACGAGTGCATTTGCATTTTTTTTTTCGGAGCGCATAATTGCCGTATCGCTAATCGTCATTTAATTGAAGCTGGCGAAATCCGCGAAACGCATTTTAGATACGAAAATAAAAATAATTTGCGGGTCCCGTCGTTATAAACGACCTCAATTAAATGGCCGGGTACCTGTGACAGAAAGTTTCAAAATGCAATCATTTAGCGGCGATAAGATCGTAATTATCCGGAGGTGATTACGACAACTGCTGAAACGCAACCGGTCATAATTTGTGATGTTACGGTTGTCGTCGTCCGCCCTGATGATGCGAAAATCGCATGGTCAGCGTCAATGCTAGAGATTAGAAAAATATAAATACATTGTCAAAAACATCGGTATATTATCACTTTACGAGCCGTTCACGCCTTTTGGCGTGATTTTGTAGACAAGCGTTATGAGCCTTTCACGCTTTTTGGCGTGAGGGTCACGGCATTTTTTTCTGATGACGATGCACAATGTTTTTCTACTATTTGACCACTGATGAAAACACGAGCATGTTAGCTTGGATTATCATCACATGAAACCATGCGGCCCCCAGGCTAGGTTTGATGTAAAACCTTGCGGCTCATATAATGTAAAATTCTAATTAAGTATTAAAATTTACTATCAAAAATTCGCAAATTTAGATGGAGAAAGCATCCGAGATAATTCAAGAAAGTCTGACAAATAATCACTATTCGCTAAAAATGTGCAAAATCATACCAAATATAACTAAGACGGTCAATATAACATAAGAAAAATTGCCCATCTATAAGCATCGATGGTGAGCTGATATCCCAGTCAGACTGCACACAGAATTATCCCTAATTAATAAACTGTTCATCTATATATCCATATTACTTTCGATCTATGCATTATATGTCAACTTGGTTATACGAGTGCTATACGATACATTTCGAATTCCCTCAGATTAGAGAAAATCTAGAAGCACTTTCTAAGATATATATTAGGGAGTTGGATGGATTCTACCCCAGTTTATACTCCAGCGCATGGATACAGGGCTGCCTGGGGTATGTAAAGATCTACTTGGCACTTTTTCAAGCTGTTGATTGCCGCAGTAAATAACCCCTTTGTAATTTGACACAGTTCCATCCCTTGCCTACCACCCACACCGTATATACCGACTTGGGTTCGGTTCAATCGGTGCAACAAAAGCAGCTTTTTTTCTTGAAAGGCAGGATGTAAAAAAATAGAATGCTAAAATTTCTTAAGAAAAGGGAGAAGGGAGAGGGGAAATGGCTTTGCACAACTCTCCGAAAGTCGATGCAAAGCAAGCAAATGCCCAGTAGCAAATTACACCGCTGAGCAAGTCTATGTGCCCGATAGGGTCCTCCACCCCTAGGGACAATGCCGCATCGGACAGCATAGAGTAGGTCTTGAAGCACAGTTTTCAGGTAAGTACAGGTAAGTCCAATTTTTTTAGGTTATTAATAACTATTCAAAAAAAAATCTTTAAATAGAGCATATTTTTCATTCATTAGGATCTGAAAGTATTCTAATTTTAACATTGCAGAAAATCAGCATTTGATTTGATTGCATGGGCTCTTAAGTATTGTATTAAACAACTGAGATCGAGATCGAGTAGACGAATGTGCTGAAACTCGACAGCACGCCTTCGGTCGTTAACCGATTTTATTAAACGCTTTTTCAAAGTCGATAAAGTCGACTTGGATAACCTTATCCAGTGACTTAGACACAACATTTTAAAAACCAGGAAGGCCCGTGACCGTTGAGGTCTGTAATTGGCAACATTAGATTTATCTCTTTTTTTAAATATGCGAGTAACTTTTGAATGTTTCCACAGGTCTGGAAATTGGGACGATTTTAGCGATAGGTTAAAAATTTTACGAAGAGGCACTGTTAATTTATCTTAACATACTTTAAGAACAAAAAAGGTATAAGATCGGGTCCAGCTGATCGATTCGAATTTAATTTTCAGGGTCTAGCTGGAGAGGATCTATCATCGATCGTTTCGATGAATCGCGAGGCACAACAGATCTGTCTTGGATACGTATAGAAAAAAAGGTGTCGATTCCTTGTTTTCGCATATTTTCGTTGTTATGGAAATATTGAAACCTGAAAATAATAAGTTTCAGAGAGTTATTGATATATCATCATCATCATTTGCCAGTCACAAGGCTCTCACTCGCTGAGGGCATGGGCCTTACTAAACTCTCGCATGGTAGTCGAGGCCAAAGGAACCTGAGTCTCACACGTGACGTGAGGGCTCCCCTTCTGTGTCCATACAGCGGGGACCCGAGCCGTCTTGGTATGCGGTTTTTTATAAAGAGTTTCCCTCACTTGGCCATTGCTGGCATTGGACGTCCATCTTCTACCTATGTTGGTATCTATGTGGGTATCGGATTTTACCCTCTCGACTGTGTCCAGGCAAGTAGGAGAGGGTTTGCCTCGGTATTCGTTTGTTCTCTTCTCTAAGGCGTTATCTGCTTTTAACGAGTCACGAGTGACGAGTAGCGAGCGACCACACACGCACACCTATATAGATATACACAGGTATACACATGCACATCTGCCCAAAACGAGTCTCAAGTAGCCGGTCGCAAGTGATTATTAGCCCTGTCGCGCAATAGCAATCCTTTCATCATGTGAAAGACCTCCTTGTAGAGGGGTCCCTAGAAAGAAGGAAGAGGAGCTGTTATCGAGACTAGACCGATTATTGATCAACAGATTAGGGGTTTCCTTCCCAGGGTATACTGGCTCTGTGGTGAGAATTCCGTTAGAGACCAGATTTATTTATGCACACAAGGATGTGTGTACAAGTTCAATTGGGCCCCTAGTCAGGGTTATGTTGACTGTAATATAAAAAATGTAATGAGAAGCTGACCATCAATTTTAATGGTATGGTAGATAGTTGTTTTTCATTTTCGAAAAGTTCTTGGCGGCTACCCCCCCCCCGGTAGGGGTTGGGAGGTGATAAATAGATATTCTGAATCCCTGTGTAATTCTTTGGAAAGTTATAGGTGGTAAGCCCCTTTAGAGCGGCCAGCCGGTTAATATTGGATAGCTTTAAGGTTTTTGTATGGAATCTCGCCGTCGCAGAAAGGTTTAAGACACTTCACCATTTGTTGGCGAGCTATCGATTTGTTCGATCGGTTTGAAGGATCAAAAAATATCTAAAGTAATTAACACGATACAAGTAAAATAAACGATATAAATTGGGATTTAAATAAACCGCCATTGTGGGTAATTGTTTGGATTGACTTATCTGGTCGCTGGTCGTCTACGCATAAGTGATGAGCCGCCAGCGAAGGAGGGTAGGCGAGGGGAGGGATAAAACTGATATCAACCATAAGTTAGTACAAAACACTTTTTTATTCATGGCCCCTATGATTTTGCGATAGATAAATGATTTTTTCTGATGGAAAACCGAGGAGAGAATTTAATTTAATTTAAATATGCAAGATTATTTAATATTACGTCTATATGATTCAAAATCGGAGCAGGTACTGAAATGTGCGTCGTTTCCACTTGGGGCCACACCATAGAATAGATAGAAAAAAAAATTAATGGCTTGCATATGTTTTAATTTGTTCGTTTGGTTATCTTTTTATTTATTAACTGAATTTCAGTGAGCGCTGCGTGTAGTCCAATAATCGAACATGTGGATTTATAATAAAAATTAAACATAAATACAGCCTCTTATTTATTATCATCGATACCGCCATATTAATATACAATTACAGTTGTTTGTAGCGTAAAACGGCGGCGAATTAGTGGCGGCCTACTTCCGGCGCCGACCGGGGACCCTTCGCTCGTAAATAAAATTATAAGGGCCACCTGAAGCGAGAGCCGAGAGCGAGATGTCTCTGTCGATAGCGGAACAGTGAGACGAGTTACTGTCGGGCATGCGCAGATTGATATCCGCAGGGACACGGGTCGCCATTAGCGATTTTGCGCATTGAGAGCTCAAATTTATACTGCGCACAGGCAAAAAACGGACCACGCGCACGGACGGTACATTGTTCGTCGGCGATGCTGTGCGAATATTAAACGGGGTATTAGAGGTTTAATTTAATTATGGGTCATTGTTTGCACGGGGCGCATGTGGCCGGAGGCGTTTCGCAGACGGAGGAAATTTCGCCTTGCAGTGTTTTTGCAGAGAATGTGCCATGTTTCGCTTGACGTGACGGTATTTCCGATTTGAAGTAATGGTGGTGTTGTGTCGACGGACACATGTCGTTGATTCGAAATCATATTTTTATAAATCATCATCATAGAGCCCTGGAATCGTCCAACAACTTTCTCCATTTTATCCGATCTGCCGCTACGTTGCTCCATCTTCTGGTAAGTTTCAATGATGCAGTCTCCCTTTGTACACATTCCAATGACCTCAGCTTCGGTCTTCCTTTCCTCCGGGGATAGGAAGGTGTAAAGGTTAGAAATATTAAGTCAAAAATTCAGAAAAAACAGATGGGTTCCTGACTTGGATCATGGCGAGCCTTTACTCACGCCAGTAATAGAAATGCGAACATAGTTTAGAGCAGGGGTGAGCAGCCTTTTTTTTACACAAATACTATTATATCGCTACGAAAGATATATGTGGATAAGGATTATCTAACCGATCCGTCACGGCGAATCGTAACCAACCGCGTCGTCCGAAGGGGGTCTAAATTCAAGTATACATTACAAATCCACGCATTTGAAGTCAAGATATTGAAAAAATCTTGATCAATAAATTGACAAAAAAATGATTCTATTTTTTGTGTGTTACAACGAAACCATGTTGTTGTATACCGTCTTTTATAGTAGGGTTTCCTATGTATTAAAATATTAGCTGAGATTTTTCAATAGCATCTTGAACTCCATGTTTTACTTTTTGCAAAAGATCTGTTATTTTCGTTTGTTAATTGGAATAAATACTGTGCAGTTCGATCTTTTTTTAAATGAGGGGTTTTAGGTCAGACTCGAAACCAACGTAGTCGTCCAAAGGGGGTATATTTATAAGGGAAAATAGACTCCAAGCATTTCAAGTCAAGATTTTGATGAAATCTTCATCAATAGCTTGACTTTTTTCTAAAAAAATAATTATTTTAAGAATAAAATCAGTTTTTCATTATACTCTTTATAATTTAGTCAATATTTTGGATTTATTAACTAATCAATATAACGCGTAAATGACACGCAAACCTGATGATGTCCCGCCGCACACAGAGGACATGCCACCGATTGACCGACCGCCATTTCTCTTGGCACGTGTCACTAGTATACTTTTCACTCGCACTTGGCACATCGTTGCGGATGCAAGCGAAAAAAATTGGGCCCGTGGATATAGATGCGAATATTGTTGTTTTTATGTTATTATAGGAGTCTTAAATATACCCCATCGGCACGGCTATGTTAATGACAAATTTGGTATTGCTTCTTTGCCATTAATTGATATATATTTGCAGATATAGACGACACTCTTTCAGTCAAAATGTAAAATCTTTAAAGGGCCGCACGAGAAAGTGTGGCGAGCCACGGGTAGTGGGGCCTCAAAATTTAATTGCGCCTGGGGCCTCTCAAGTGTTGCCATTGCCTGGACGGCCTCGAAGCTGTAGTCTTCGACTCTAAGGGGTTTAAGGATTTAGACTGGTCGATACTTAGTCCCATGCTCGCATTATTCGCCAGCATACATCCTTGAGAGCCGTCCGAGACCTTGCCACAATGTCTATGTCGTCCGCATAGACAAGAAGCTTCACCGATGTATTAAGAATGGTGTCAGATGTTTTTACGGTGTAGTCTCTTTATACCACTTAGATTTTTTGGGCCCACCGGGCTAGTTTATCTCCGGTTCGGAGACGCCTTCTTTCGGATCGAAGACTGCCGCTTATCGCGCTGACCAGGGCCTATATCGCCTCTCTGCTAAGGTTCTATCGGTCTCCTTACGGGCGTTCTGCCGCCTCGACTTGGAACTCAGATCCGGCTACGGGCTGTTGATCCCCATGGCTATCGAGCACGCTCCGGGAACTGCATATTCTCCTGACCGACGTCGAAGCTTTGGACCAAGCCGCACTCAAGAAGAGACTCCATAGTATTGCCTTAAAGATATGACAATCCCGTTGGTGTGCTGAGAGTACGGACAGAATTGATTTCCGGTTCTTCCTCAATGTACACTAGCTCGAGTGAAGCTGCATTGGTTTGTTCCTGACCATTACGTGTTTCAGTTAATCACGGGACATGACTCCTTTAACGCCAATCTTCATCGTCTGGGCCTCAAGGATGACCTGGCTTGCGAGTTTTGTGACTCCAATGAACAATCATTGGAACATATTCTTTGGGAATGTCCGGATATTTCTTATGAAAGAGTGACTATACTCAATGTCGTGAGACGGTCCTCTGGCCCCGTGTGCCACCAGGACCTTATCACCTCCATCCCTACTTACATGGCTTTTATGCGAGATTCTCCTCCCATAACACATTACCCTTGCCTTCTTAGGTGTAAGTCGCCTGTATTTCCAAGGAGTTTTTAGATGCGATGATTGCCACGATGGCTCATGAGAGGTAGTCTACATATAGACTCACCATAAGGTGGGCCCTTCACAACCACGGTATGTCCCTAAGTCTTCAGTTAATTCTGATTGAACAAATACTTTGTATGTGACACCCGATATTGTAAGTCTTACCACATTTATCAACTTTTGAGGAATATTGAGACTCCTCATCGCCTCGTATAGTTTAGGCCTGTATACTGTTTCATTTGCGGATTAGAAAACTATGAACAAATTTTATTTATACATTTATAATTATAACATTCATTTCGAAAACTTAAAAATATAAATAAGAAAAATAGTTATTTTAGTTAATGTATTGATCCATTCGGAGTATTATTTTTCGTTATGGACGTCGACGCCACCAATTACCAACTGTTTACGGTCAATGTCTGCAACGGACGTCAATCCAGTTGCCATCCATCTTCATATCCTCTTTGAAGATGCCCCCGACGCGATTATGCAAAAACGAATGTCATTCGTCTCCATGTGTTCAATTACAACATCCTCGCGAGCAACCTCATTCGCTAAACAGAGCATGGTAGTCGTTGATTATTCGGAGTCATCGTTCCATCGTCGATATCGATAAAATGTTTAATGCTCACTAAATTTAGCTGTCCTCATAAATTTGATTACATTGTTGCTTGCGACGAGATAAAATTTAATGGACGCATTAAAATACTTTGCCTTGTTATTAAATTGTGATTCAATTTTTATATATCCAATACTATAATTCAATAACAAAGTATATTAACTTCAACGTCAACCCGATTTTTATAACTTTCAAATCAAAGGAAAATTATATGAGATTTTTGTTATTTATTGACGTAAAAATATCTGTTTACGATGCATCAAATATTCCCTAATTGTTAAAATAAATTTAAAAAAAAATAAAATTATCTAGTAATTGAAAACGAGAATCACTAATATACTCCCCTTTTTATAATTAAGATGCTTAAATTTACCATAAAATAATAGGGATACATAAATGATACGTAAATCATCCTCCTAAATTAAATGTGCGTCAAAGATTTAACAATTGTATGTCAAGACTACAACACAGCTCGTTCTAAGGGGCAACCAGGGCTCTGCCCTATATACATTTCTCCTAATAAAAAATAATAATTTTCTGAATTATGCCAATACACCCAGCTCTGATCACGTGGTCGCTAGCTTTGACGCGAACGTGGGTCGTTGTTTGGCATAGGGTCGCTTTTTGTTTATGGCATAAGTCTATTCGGGGCAGGTTTCATTATGCCCTGGACACGTGGTCGCTAGTCTCAATTTAGCTGTTGTTGTTTATCAGTCAGGTAAATTCTTATTATTTTATTGGTTGACCTCACTGTACTAAAAATATATACAGTTATTTTTTTTAAAAAAAAAGGGGGGAGGGTCTTCAACCCCATTATGCCCATCTGTTATTAAAGTCACGAGCCGCTTCTGTCTTTACCTATGGTAAATAGTATGTGTACAGGCATATAAATAATGAACAACATTTTTGACAATAACAATAAGTATTGTGTATATTAAAATCAATTATTGAAATCTTCCCAAATTATCCTTAAATTGCGGTTATGGCTATGTCTATTATTTAAATTTTAAATATTTTAAATGTCTTCGATGGCTACCAGTGTTAACTATTTGTGGCCCAAACATTTTTGAAAAAGTTTCGCCAGCTCTTTTTTTTTCAATTACCTTTTAAAATCATGTATTGTAATCATTTTTTAACCTAGCTGTGCCGATGGGGTATATTTGGGACCATAATGTTTTCTCGAATAACTCTTTTAATAAAAAAGTCTAAAGAATATCGCAAAAAAATATTAAAACATTAATATTATTTTCCATTAACACGGGTGCAATGTTTATTATCGCTCTGTATCGGATATAAGTGAGAAAAAACATGGCGCATGTGCGAGTGCGAGCGAGAAAAAATATCGTGCAGTGCAAGTGGAGAAACCACATACGCCGAGCCGGAAGCATGTTTTAGTCGCGGCCGAACATCGCATATCATGAATAACTAATTTTATTCTTAGAAATATCCATTTTTAAAAGAAATGTCGAGGTATTGTCGAAGAATTTATCAATATCTTGACTTGAAATGTTTGGGGTATTTTCATACGAAATATACCAGCTAGTAGAACCGTTGGTTTCAAGCCGCCGTGACGGATCGGTTAAACACATTTTGTGTAGTAGTTGGTTGTTTTATTTATATAGTTAAAATTCTGCAGATGATCATGGAGGGCAAAGTATTAGATGGACCCTAATATAATGTCGCATTTTCGGATTTTCATAGTTTCAGATTAGTTTTCTTCAGTCCTTTGACTGAGAAAGACGTGTTTGAATATTTTGTGTGTCGTGAGAAGTATCCAATCTTAGTTTTGGGTTAAAAAATACTTTTTTTATCCCTTTAATATTGATCGAAACGTATCCTTTGGAAGAACAATTGCGTAGCTGTATGCTGTTTCAGTTTCATGTCAAAAAAAACGCAACGGAGGCAACAAAACATATTTACGATGTTTATGGAGACGCATTAAACATCAGGAAATGTTAAAGATGGTTCAAAAAAATGTAATCATGCAATGTCGATTTGAAAAATAAACCTAAAGTAGATGAAGCAGCCCTGAAAGAAGAGGTTGAAAAAAATTCGACTCTCAGTATCGAAGAGTTATCGAGTCAAGCCGGTACTTCACGGTATCTGTGAGTAACTGAAGGAGAAAGAAGAGTCGCAACATAAGCTTTGACAGATTTATTGCATCCAGCTCATTCTCCAGACCTGGCTCCATCCGATTATCAGAATTACGAGAATTTTTTTTTTATCAGATGAAAAAAAATCAGCCCTTTCAGACTATTTCGATTCTAAGCCTGCAGAATTTTATAAGATTTAAGGCATTTTCAAACTACCTAATAAATGGTCCTTCTAATACATAGGTTCCCAACCTCTGGGTCGCGAACCCCCAGGTGGGTCGCGAAGGCTTTTTTGGGGGTTGCCAACTTATACAACTAAAAAAATATTGACTAAATTGCAATTTTTATTTTTAATGGTCTCTTGAAGTTTGAAGATTTCCTATTTTGTAGTAGACTTGAAAGTACTACAAAAAGTGAAGACATTATGGAGAAGATAAATGCGTTTTTTGTTACTGGAGGGTTAAAGTGGGAAAACGTCTGTGGGGTTTGTACGGATGTTGTATCATCTATGCTTGGGTCAAAATCTGGCTTTCAAGAGAAAGTAAAAGAACTAGCTCATCAAGCAAAGGGAATCCACTGCATGATTCACAGGTATGCTCTTGCCAGTAAGACTCTTCCAATTCCACTGCAAGATGTACTTGATTCGTTGATAAAAATCGTAAATTACATCAAACCTGGAGCTCTTAATTACCCGTCTGTTTAAAGAACTGTGCAAAGACATGAATTCTGATCACAAGGTTCTTCTTTTTTACACTGCAATACGCTGGTTGTCGAAAGGAAATGTTGTGAATCGTGTCATTGAATTGAAAGATGAAATCAAGTCGTTCCTAGAAGTGCGAGGAAAACATGACCTTTAGGATACTTTAACGACAAAGCTTGGTTGGAAAGAGTAGCACATCTAGCAGATATATTAGAACAGCAAAATAGGGTAACCTTAAACTTCAGGGAAAGGAAACGAATATTTTCGAATTTCACGATAATTTAAAGGCATTTTCATCCAAGCTGCAAAACTGGCGAAGAAAAATAAATCTTGGAAACATTGCTATGAGAAACTCTGCAGTGTGGTAGATGAATCTGAAGGGGAAATAAATGAAAATTAAAAGGAGGAGATTGCTGGGCATCTTGAATCCCTCGAAAACAACCTTCAGCGTTATTTCTCTGAGCTGAAAGAAATCCATTCTCTGCTTCATTTGACATAGCCAGCATTTCCGATGAATTACAAGATGAATTCTCAGATTTTCAGAATGATTCCTCGACACGTAACTTGTTTACTGAAAAATTGATCACTCAATTCTGGTGTAGTATGTATCAATCATTCCCAAATGTGACGATGCTTGCCCTTCGAGTTTTAGTTCTATTTGTGTCTACGTATAAAAGGTTGGGAACCCGTGTTCTAATAGAAGGTAAACGGTGGTTGGAAAAATAGAAGCTGTCGTGGTTCCGTGATATTCGCAACTAGACCGTATTGGGATCTCCAGAACTGTTCCAACTAGCTAATTACAGACATTTATATGGAGGAAAAGCAGGGACATGTAGATCGCCTTAGTCTGAAAGCGGACAAGGCGTCTGAATAAGAAGAATTGTAGAGTCGGTGAACTTTTCTAGAACCGTACTTATCGACCACTAATTCGATTGCTATGGAATTTTAAACCAGATGCAATCTGTAATAAGGAAGATAAAAATATTTCTAGTATTTTGAAATTACAGCAAATGCCCAGTGATTAATTGCGTTTCTCACGCGTGGTATCGATCGTTACCACCCGATCGGTAACCGCCGCCGGTTACCACCTCGCTGCGCTAATTGCTTTCGAATCCGGGCCATTCAGTTCCGTAATGAGTTAACCTTTTTTTCAACTGATTTGTCAGAACCACCCGAATGTGTTATATCGATTAGCGGCGACCGTGTTTTCTCGGGCCATTGTTGCCGATATTGGGCGAGCAGCGTTCTCGACGGGCGGAGTAATTAACCCGGCATTCGCCTCGGAGCCCCCGCGGTGAGCGCTCTCTGCGCCACTCTGTACACCACTCTGTGACTGGCAACAAAAATTGATTTACGCCACGAAAACCGCGCAAAAACCCTCGTCGACTATAAATCGTGCTGTGTGGTAGCAGTCGATGGGTTTTAGTGTCTGATCCATTGCGGTTATTTATATATTGGCGATCGTTAAACCTTAAACAATGTTAATCACTGACCACGATCATGGTATAGAGTTATTGCTGGTAAATTACGCTTTAATTAAACGAAGAGAATGATTGATCACTCTACCAGTATTCTATAACTTTATAGATTACTGGTTACTATTTTTTTGACAATTATTGAAAATTAAATAAAAAAGGTAATATTATTAAGAGCCTTTTGTTTCTTATTATTGTCCTGTAATGTTAAATACCCTGTTATAAGGAAATCTGCTAAGCACTTGTGTATTTTTTATTTCAGAAGTTGTATATACATATTTGAATATCATACGAATCTATAATCTATTGGCAATTATGACGTGATTAAAGAATTTGAATAATGGAGTCATCATATGCACAACTCTGTTTGCACGAAAAAAAATCAAACCCTTCTTCGACCGGATCATAACTGGGGATGAAAAGTAGATTTGCTACAAAAACATCGTAAGGAAAAGAGCATATAGTGAATCCTGAAAACCTGCCCCCTCCACCTCTAAACCGAGGTTGAGCCTGAATGAAAGAATGTTGTGTATATGGTAGGACATTCGAGGACCAATAGATTTTGAGTTGTTGAAACCGAACGAAAAGCTAAGTTCCAAGAGGTACTGTCAGCAGTTGGATAAAATAAAAACAGCACTCCAAGAAAAGAGGACGGCGATGTTCAAAAGGAGGGTCATCATACTACTTCATGATAATTCTAGGCCACATACTGACCACAGACGAAAGTCCCGACTGGAGCCCTGTTCGTCGGTTGCACATTCTCAACGATGAAGAATCAGGTTCATCCTGAGCTGAAGCCATCCTGTACTTTGTCTAAGAGTCTTTTGCAGTCGCAAATTCTGACTAGAGCCCAGCTCGTCGGTATCACACATTTAATAAGGGATTATCTGAGATTCATCCTGAGCTAAAGCCATCCTGGACTCTGTCTAAGAGTATTATGCAGTTGCAACTTTCGACTGGAGCCAAGCACTTCAAGAAAAGATGCCGGTGATGTTCAATAGGAAGGACATCATACCTCTTCATGATAATGCTAGGCCACATACTGTTTTGGGGACTCGTCAGAAACTCGCAGAGCTAGGCTGGGAATTCTGTCGCATCCACCATACTCACCGGACCTAGCACCCTACGATTATCACTTGTTTCTGTCTTTAAAAAAATTTTTGGAGCGTAAAATATTCGAAAAATAAATTGCAATCAAGCTGGCAAGAAGTCATGATGATGGAAATTATATTATTCAATAAAGTTTATTCAAGGTCAGAACTTTTCGGTATACCTAATATTTATTATTATTTATCATTCAAACTTATTGCATATGTTAGAAGAAACTGTATGAAACAAAATGTATAAGCCCTGGATTTTGGTATCTTCTGCGATCTTTTAAAGCTCAACAAGACCTTATTAGCAAGAGCCTTATTGTAAATCTTGTTCAATAATTTGAGTTTTTTATTCACGCAGATATGGTAAATTTTTACATGATTTAAAAATTGGAATAGAAAATTAAAATGGCTATCTTAAAATAAATTTGAACTTTAAATGATTATCCACATGCAAAATCACGAAATTGTTTTTTCTATAGAGGGATCGTTTCCTTGACTGCCTGGATTGTTCTCCGAATTCTTCGAGAGACACCAACGTCGCTGGCCGATGGCGTCTATTTTGTGTGAAATTAATGTATGAAATCCCCAAAAATTTCAAGTCTAGAGTTGATAAATTCTTCAACAATACCTTGACATTTTTATGAAATGAATGAATATAAATAAAAATAGTTATAATCGAAAATATCGATCTAATTTTTCTACTAATTAATGCGACGCGGAGGTAACGTGCGCACAGATCTACGGCCCGCAGTGACTGAGGCCCGCGCCCGGCTCATTGTTTTACCCCTTGCACAGCACGATATTTTTTCTCGCTCGCACTTGCACATATGCGATGTCTTCTCTCGCTCACATCCGGCACGGAGCGATAAAAAGCATGGCACCCATGCTAATGGATAACAATATTGTTGTTTTTATATTTTTTCGCTTGGGGTCCCAATTAAGCACGACTAGGTTAAATGTATTAAAAGTTAAAATGACATAAGCCATAAGCTTTCTTTTTTTTGGGACAAATACAACATTTTTCTGTTGCCTAAGTTCCTGTATTTACAGGACAGGTCCTCCAAAGACTGTTTTCTATTCAGAAAGATGTAAAAAAAACAAGAAAAGACGATTTCTTGCGAACGTTGATGAAATAACGACAGAATCAATTATATGCCGTATCTATCGGAGATTTTATTAAATCTTTTATGTTAATGTTATTCGATTCTTGGGTTCTGGGCTACCTTACGACGTCCGAGGACTCTCACCGTCTGCAAAATTCCGGTAATCATATTTATGGCCGGATTATGCTGCCATCTATATTTGCTACCTGGTAATTATCCAGGTGTCTCGACACTCGAAAATATTAATCTTGACCGCCTTCTACATATATGTTCCAGCGATCGAGCATAACGTATAAGCCAGATCGCCAGCTCGGTGTCTCGGAGCCAGGATTTATGATCCAAAGGCGAATGCATCAACCTTGTTGCATTATGCATGGACTGCTATGCAATTTTATCGACGGAGATGGGACACCCCGAGCCAATATGACTCGGGTTCTTAAGATAAATCTGCAAACGGTCAATCAATTTCGATAACAATGTTTGCATCGCCAGTTAAGCGAAATCATTAACACTACAATGTATCAATGCGTGTCTCTTGGATGTTTTATGCGAGACTTAGATAATAAATAAATTTATCGACATTGAAAATTTATTGATTTTGCGCCGAGATCATAAATTATTTTTCACGACACCATAATATCTTTGTATTAAAACGAATCTCATCATAAATAAAATATACAGGAAGCGATATTAAGTAAAATCGTTATACCTATATACACTAAACCTTGTTTTTACGTTTTTGAAGGGACCGATATAAAAATGTAATTTGGGGGAAACGTGGATACCGGGTTAGAAAAAAATCGATAAGAAAGTTTCGTCTTGTACATTATCATATAAGCTTTCGTGGATGTGTCCATTATATATTTTTATTTATTTATTGAAACCTCAACAATTTTCCAATCCATAAAGTGCAAAAGCGCTAAGCATACTAAATCTAGGAAAATACGCCTAAGAAGGCAAGGGTAATAAGTTCAGGGAGGAAAATCTCACTCCAACCTGGCCGCCGTAAGTCACAAAAGTTCTGTAAGCAGGGATGGAGGAGACAAGGTCCTGGTGATAGACGGGGCCAGGGGACCGCCTCACTTCATTGAACATAGTCTCCCTCTCATAACAAAACTCCGGACACTCCCAAAGAATGTGTTCCGATGATTCTTTATTGGGGTCACAAAACTCGCAAGTCGGGTCATCCTTGAGGCCCAGACGATGAAGATTGGCGTTAAAAGAGCCATGTCCCATGATAAACTGGGACACCTAATGGTCAGAAACAAACCAATGTAGCTAAACTTGAGCTAGTACATTGGGGAAGAACCGGAAACCAGTTCTGCCTGTACTCTTAGCAGACCAACTGGATTGACATATCTTTAACGCGATCGTCGAGAGAATGTCCTGGTCCTTAAGACGAATTCGATAGCCACGAGGCATCAACCAGACCGCCACCCGGCTCTGGAGTTCCAAGTCGAGTGGCGAAACGCCGGCAAGGACGGACAGAATCACTGTAGAGGCAGTCCTATAGACCCTGGTCAACGCGATAAGCGGTCTTTGGCCCGAACCAGAGATAAACTAGCCAGGTGGGTCCAAAAATTACTGGCGTATGTTACGACGGGTATAAAGATGCGCATATAGTACCGTCTCATCATTGGGTAACGTAATCCTCAGTCCACACCCTCCAGACGGATGAAACAACCTATAGAGTGTTTGGCCTTCTCAACAATTTGATTCATGTGAGTCAACATACCCAGGTTGCCGTCTAGTGCGACACCTAGGTATCGACTCGCTGGTTTAATGCAGAAATTGATTCCGTCGGGGAAGCCAACAAGTGGCGGCCTCTTCATGGAGCTCTTAACGATAACACCGAAGCACTTGGAGCTGGCTAAGCTTAGGCGATTTGTTTTTGCCCAATCGCCTAGGTCAGAGAGAACGTTCTTTGTTCTACTCTCAACTTGGGAGCGAGTATCCCCGCCTACAAGCACCAGGATGTCGTCGGCGTAGTCAAAGACTGCACAATTAGGAGGGAACGAAATCCTCAATACATCGTCAAAGAGGATATTCCATAATATAGGGCCTATAACCGATCCTTGCTGGCAGCCCATAGTTATCGATGAGGTGATGACCTCACTACTAGCATCCATTATTATCATCATGTCACTGCAGTAGCTGCTAATAACAGGATGTCAATACAATTCCTTCTGTAAGGCTAATTCCTCAGCCTACATTTGAGGGGCCATTATAACGACAAAACGTTCATAGTGGACCAACACCCTATTTCTAGACCTCGTCAAAGCAGGCTAAGGAATAAGGTCAATGAAGGTGATTTTCTCTCCGACTTGGCCGGCAAAGACCCTGAAGACCCTGAATGCAGGGCCGTTTTAGACTAAATTTAAGGTGCCCGATGAGGCCAGGGCCAGTCTGACCACACCAAACAACTTGTCTCTCACGAAGTCAAACTCCGGACCCACCTACAGGATGTGTTCCGAAGTTTGATCATCACACCCACTATATCATCGATATCCAAAACTTAAGATGTCATCACCATGATGATTCAACTTCAGATGACATGGCCAATTACATGTCGAGGTCTATGTAATTTTGTAAAGTTTCGGTAGAAATTTGTTCCCAGCCATTATTAGCATTGTGAACCTAAATATCTTTTACCTATGTTTTTGACCAGGCTCCGTCGAGGCTCTCATCACTAGTATCATATATTTTGTCTTCTTGCTCCTTAATGATTCCAGCTTTTCGAAAACAAATTTTAATCGTTATTTCTTTAATTCCATGCATCTAAAATCACCATGATAAACGCAACATACCTATTGTAGAGCCTCATTCAATGCCCTTCTCAATTTTACCCGGTCTGACGCTACGACGGTTCATTTTCCGGTTTTCTCAATGATGCATTATCCCTCTGTATACAGTCCAACCACCTCAGCCTTGGCCTTCGTTTCTTCCAGGGACGGTAAGGTTTGTTAACCATAAGCCTTTTCGGTAGGCTGACTGTCCCCCATCTTTGACACGTGACTGGCCTACTGGAGCCTGGCCACTCTGACGACAGCTGTGATCAGTATATCCTTGTATAATCGGAACAGCTCCTCGCTCATCTTGTTTTGTCAAAGCCCAACATTCAGACCCGTATGTTAGGACGGGCCTACTGAGGGTCATGTAGTGTTCGACTTAAGTCTTCCTTGAGAGGAAGCTCGACCGTAGATGCTGTTGACGTTCAAAGTAGCACCGGAGGTCGCTATCCAGGTCAATTCGGTGACGTGTGTGCTACGGGAGGTGCCCGTCTCCCGGGCTTATGGTTGGCTACCTCATCCGTATTTGAAGAGCCAAGATAGCCTGGAAGACGACCGTCACAGTCCTGGCATCAGGATTGAAACGGATGTGTCTCTGCTGGAGATCGCGTAGTGTCCTCCAGGTAGCAAAGACTTGCCTCAGGGTTAGAAGGTCACTTATGTATGTATGGATGTATACGTGAATTCATGTACGGCCTCGAAGCTGTATTCTTGCATCCGAAATAGATAACTTAAAATTCTTGGAATCTTCTCGTCCTTCTTAGTTTTTTCAATAACATTTGATTTTTGCGGTAGTAATGAGTAAATGCATGGATTATTCCCAAGTCCAATGGCTGCTGCGGTTCACTAGTACAGTATGAAGGAAAAAGGGCTAATTTAATATTCTTCGATATTAAATTTGTTAAATGGGCAGGGCATCAACTATCTATCTAGGCATAAGATCATTTTTCTTTTCTTAGCTCTCATCAAAGCATCTAAGCTTAAAAGTCATCTATGTTTTTTATTTGCAGCAGATTCTGTCGGCAATGACATAACTAAATATACTAAAATAAAACGGGGTTTCATTGTACATATATTAATATGCATTATATTGGACCGCCATTAGATTTTGTCCAAATCCACTCGATTCGATTCGTTTAATTAAATGTAACAGTAAGCGTCGGCGTTTTTTTCGGCCGCCACAAAAAGGCCGACAGGTACAAATTAATTCAGGACAGTTAATCCAATGACACGGTCCCATCGTGCAGCATCACACCTCATACTTGGTACCTCATTATCTAATTATTTGTTTGGTCGTGCAGAGCACTCTACCAGAATGGTTTACGTGACACACTGAAGCCACTGCTTTCTCAAGATGACGCCGATGACGATCATAGTGACGATAGTCAAACTGTCTACGTCAAACAAATATATAGCATCTATTTATATTAATAAATACAAAAATATTTATTTTACTCTGTATTATTTTTTGACGAAATATTTATAATTAAAAATGTGTAGATTATTCTTAAGAAATCAGTTATCATTTATATTGTGCTTGATTTTTACGTCGATTTTTTTTACATTCTACAGTTTTTATAACACTTTTTATGATTTCTAAGCTCAAAAGCAAGTACCTTTAATACAAAGGCTGGGTTACGACCCATTAAGGCAGGGATTCCCAGACTTTTTAAGTCATGGGTTGCTCAATTTGACTAATAGGCGCGTTACCAAATAAAATTAACAACATTTTTTTCATCATCATCATCGCTCGCTCAGTGTTTGGGCCTTACCAGACTCTTGATAGTAGTCAAAGCCAAGGGATCGGATCTCACAATGGTGCTTTTACGTCTATACCACGGTGGCCCAACCCGTTTTGATATACGGTTTCCTTCTCTTGACTATAGCTGGTATTGCATTTGCATTCTAAAATTGCTGGGATAGGATTTTACCCTTGCCCGTTCCAGGCAAGTGAGAGAGGGTTTGTCTCGGTATTTTCTTTTTTTCTTTTCTAGAGGTTCCGGGATGATGAGTCACAGCTATTATTAACATTTTATTAACCCGCAAAAGCAATTATTTCATCATGGTAAGGACCTTTCTAAAAGACAGTTCCCCTAGTAAGGAAGAAGAGAGAACAAATTTCAAAAAATAAAGCAAAGAGCAAAAAATCACCAGCTGGAAGCGTTTGAAATATGTTGTTACCGAAGAATATTGAAGATTTCATGGATAGGACACGTCAAGAATACAACCGTCCTTCAACTTCTTGCCAAGGAGCTGGGGCTTCTGGACAGTGTCAAAATAAGCTTTCGTAGCTCCACTTCATTTGCAACTGGAACGGATTGGGAGCTCCATAATAGTCTATAAATATTAAGGAACAATGAACATGGGACTAAGGATCTATGAGACCATGACAAAATATTTCAAGACATACCCCTGAGAGTAAAAAAATACAGCTATTTCAGACCATCCACGAATTAATATATCTCGATTCACTTATTACATAAAAAAGTGAAACCAATTTGGAAGTAGGGAGAAGAACCATGCTGGCAAACTCTTGCTACTTCGGACTTCAACAGGATCTACGGTAGAGATTCCTCTCAAGGAAGAACAAAGCCAAGCTCTACATTACCCTCATCAGGCTCGTCCTTACATACGGATCTGAATGTCGGGCTTTGACTAAACAAGATGAGCGACAACTGGATATCCTTGAGAGGAGGATTCTGATACGTATATTTGAAGCTGTATCGACAATTAAGAATTACGTGTCTGAAGCAACGAGGATCGATTATTCAAGGATATACCGGTCACAACTGTTCTTAGAGTGACCAGATGACAGTATCAAGGATGCAGGACAGTCAGCCACCAAAAAATTCGTTTATTAATTATACCATTGTCCTTAGAGACAACAATAAAATATGACAGACCCATTTGGCCAATGATTTTGGCCGACCGATATTTGAAAGTCATATGTCATATCGCGTTTAATCCATCAAAAAACATAAAACATAAAACAAATGAAGAGGAACCCTTACGCAGTCGAATGATAGCAGCAGGAATCCGAAAACGCACAGAAAACTGAGACGTCCGCTCTAGTCAACAATGAAAAAGTTACAACTATATAATAGATCAGATGTGTATTTATGGGTATTGTTGCAATCGGGTATTATTTGTATCAAAACTGTGTAAAAAATATATTAAATATTACATGTTATAGTATGTATATGAATTAGTAATGTAGATGGGTGTATATGAATTAGTTCAATTTACAACCATCCCTCATTTTAGGTAGTAGATTCGTTTCTAGAAAAAACCACGAAAAAAACACTATATTCAGTAATACCCCCAATAGCGCGTGTTCCGATAACGCGAATTTCAAAATGAATCGCGGAATTCACCTTAATAACGCGAGCCCATTCTATTCATGCATAGCTCGACCGTAAAACTATGCCGTTTGGCTGAGTGCGCCTGTGTGTTCTCGCTCGCACATATCCATGTCCTCATGAGTGCGAGTGTTTGGCACATTTCTCGCAATTCTCGTCTGGTGTATATCGGCGATCGCATGTATGGCAACCGATTATTTCATTCCCCTAAGATTCATAATTTATTTTTACATTGCTCTTAGTTATGGCAGATTTGTATTTCTGACGAAATTCCCGTAACCCTAAATTTTGTATGTGCTTCATTATCTCGATAACGCGTTTGTTCTAATAACACGATCCCAACTTTCGCGTTATCTGGGGTTTTACTGTACTAGGAATATAATTTATTACAGCATAATAATATCGTCACTGCTACCATGAAGCCACTAGCAGTTTTTTGAGATTTAAATAAATAAGTTCTGCTAGGCATTTTCTTTCAGTATAATCCAGTGTGTGCATTAAACACTGTATATACGTTTTCTTTAATTATTCCCTAAAATTTTGATAAGGATTTCACTACTCCTGTATTTTTCCGACGAGGTTTTTAACAGCACGTTATTTAAAACCTTAATATAGTATTAATTATAATTAAAAATAAAAATATTAAACAACACATGAAAAAATATAAACCAGTTATTTGAAATGTTTTCTTGTTAATAAAATTTACCATAATAATGATGAATTAATAAGCAAATCTTATTTATTCTGAAATAGCAAGTTTTTAAGAAATAATTGTGCAAAAATGAGTTTATCACTCAAAAAAATAACAGTGACTTCCAAAAAATCGCATAAAAATAAAAACGGACGTAGATTCTGCAACTAACAATAATTTTTGCATAGAATATACGAAGAATCCATAGCAATTTTTGTCACTCCAAATTTCATGTCACCCTACAAGATGTATCAATACACAGTGAATACATTTTAAACATTACGAATTTAAATTAAAGGAAAACAAATATACAGTGGACCCCCCAATTACACTATCCCGAATTACACGCTGAGTTGAAATATTCGCCGCCAAACCCCAACTTGCGCGGTCGCATTCACGACGGCGGTCGACGGTCGACGAATACATACAAGGCCAACTAATCGGTGGCTGGTTTGGCTGCGCACACAGTCTGTGCGGTGCATACAGTCAAACGTTGGCTAGCGTCTGTGTATTCGACACGTGCTAGGCTTACCCCCAATAACACTACTCCAACTTACACGGTCCCGATTTTAGTGTTAGTGGGGGCTTAACTGTAATTAGCATATTTTTTTTTATGAAAGCTTTGAGGCCGATGATCGGCACCTTGAAAATTTTTACATACACCAATTGGGGCCGATGATCGGCCCCGTGGGAGTAAAAGGGTTAAACATTTATTGACTAGAGCCATTATATATTTTTATATTCCAAACAACTTTTACAAAATAATGCTGAAACTTCTAATAATTGAACTTTATATTTATATAACGGTTACACAACAAAAAATAACATTCACATACACAATAAAAGTATTTTTTTTGGCTCATAAAAAATATTTTTAATTTTTTTTATCTCGCAAAAAAATGATTTAGAGATGCTGTTATTATAATTATAGAGATGTCCATCGTTATAAAACATTATATATTTTTATTACACTTTATACTGAGTTGAAAAAAAAAGTTTGAGGAGTTCTGTCGAAGAAAAATTAAAAGAAAAAATACTCATTTACTATGCGGAGAGCCGTGGTCCACGACAATGGCCTTCCGTGTAATGCCGACAGGCAAAACTCGCCAACATATTGTGGTACACGTCCCAGTAAAAAGACTACCAGATGACAACCGATTAACTACGTATAAAGAATTGGATTTTTCGATTTAAAATCAATTAAAGCCAAAGGATAGCACTGCGGCGTCTGTTCCTGGTTCACGTGTGACCACTTTTTTATATTGTACATAACCATGCGTTATCTCATTGTTGGCTGTACCTGTCGGAAAAATCTATTATGCCGGCTAATAGGAAAGTGAAGTGTTTTAGAAACGGACCAAAACAAAGATGCAGTCGGAACGGTGAGGGAGCTAGGGCCTGTCCACACTTTAGTCACGGCCTATAAAATAGATTGGCTTTCTTAATACATTTTACATGGAAATGATATTATTTCTCCTTTTGTGTTTGACCCGGACCGTGATTCCCACAGTCCATTGTGTCGGCTAATGAAAATTAATTTCTCAAGACGTGGGCTATTGTTTGCCGAGGGGAAAGGCCCGGAGACACTAATTCAATTTGTCTGTCGAGATACCGATTGTTGAATTATGACATTTCACCATGACATTTTGTATGTGACTGGTTTTTGATAATGCACTGTGTTGGCTAATCCCGTAATCATTTCATCTGACAGCTTCTGTAGTGAGTGGAGATTGGAAAGAAACGCACCTAGATCAGAGAGCGAACCGAAAAATCAATAATAACACTTGCGTAACACTCGGTGACATAAATTTAAACTGATTTTATCAATAGTTTTAAAAATAAACCAAGCTGATTTTATATTTAGACTGAAAGTATTAGTTTATGTCATAGCAATGCGTGATGTTGTATTATAAGTCCACATATAACTTTTTTATATAAATAAAACTTGTATTGATATCACTTAAGATCGGCCAGATAATGGTTATATTTATTTTTGATCAAATATGAGATATTTAAAGCAGACTCCTTCGTATTGTATCCGAAATCATGCAACATGATGTATCGTTTTTGGATTTTTTCTTGTCCATTGTCGATATAGTGTTAAATATACCATGAAATTGATTTTATTTAAGAAAGATTCTTCGACTATAGTTTGTATACAACGGCAGCTCGTCTCTATATTTATAAAAAAATATATGTTTATATTTTAATATGTAAATGAAAATATAAATTAAATTTATATTTGGTGTAATGTAGCGAAGTGTATGTATAGCAAGAGCGCTCTCTGCTCGTCAGCGCTACTAGTGTCGTATATTGGATGGATGCGGGGTTGCAGCGGGGTGAGGGCGGTCTCGTCACTAAGCGCTGTGTTGCGCTGCGAATCGTAGCAGCCCCGGACCGTCCATACTGAGTCATTATAGTGCAGTGTAGCTTATTTTTATGTCATTTTTCATTTTTAACCGTTTGACTACCACGAGGACATATGTGTCCTCCGTGCGAGGACGACGCAAATACCGTAAAATATGTATATAAATTCGATGTCCTATTTTTTAAAAATATAAAATATTCGCGTTATATTAATGTCACCTAGCTTAATATTTCGCGGTACTCAAGCGGTTAATCTTTCACAGCACCCCCAAATATTTTACCTACGAGCTGCCACTGTGTATATACAAAAAAAAACTTACTACTAATATACTCATTTTATTTTACAAATAATCATAAAAAATGTGCAATTAACATCTATTAAAAAAAATATGTAACTAATTAAAAAACACATAATACTTATAATACGAAATAATTAGAATATAGTAATAGTATTTTCAACGACGAAACATCGCAGTTTTGTTAGCTTTCATTGATAGCTTTCGTTGTCAACGTTTAAACTATTTTTTTTATCAATAAAAGTTTATTAGGAAATTCAACATTAAATCTAAACTTTGTTACTCGAAATTTTCAATGTTAATTTTAACATGCCTGAAAAAAAATATTTGCGGTATTGATTTATTTAAAATAGGTTTAAGGTAAATTTGTGTCTCTGATATTTAACTCATTATGGTCCGTCAACACATATGCTGTGTTTTTAAAAAAAAATCAAACAACGTTTTTAGTGTTTTTAGTTTGAAGCTAGTTTAGAGCTAGAGGTTTTTTGGTTTGGAGCTGGAAATAATCCTATACACATAATGTCATTCATAGGGCGAAACAAATATCCCCACCACCATCCACCAAAAAATGCGTAACTTTATTTAAATTTAAAATTTATATAGATAAAGGTATATTATTTTATATGTTTTAAAAATATTCAAAAGAATAATTATAAAAATTTTACAATTCGGTCTTGTAATTTTGTTTTGTCTCACCACAGTTTAGGAAATATTGATCTAATTTATAAAGCCATAGATAAGTGTAAAGAACTTAGGTTCTGATTTTCTAATTAAGCGATCGAAAGGTTTAGGAGGTATAAACACTGTAGAAAAATTCACTGTTAGTAGAAGTAGAAGTTTTATAAGAAAATATAGTTAGTGCAGAAGTTGCTAAATTATAGATAAAAGAAAATTAAATATATAAAACTATTAAGTATTATAAATTTTCTTAATTACTGATATTATTAAAATCTTAAGCTGCGCAAATAAATATTTGATCTGTGCTTAAATTTTTATAATGAATAATTAAAGGCATTTCTTAGTTTGGTCATAAATTAATTAACAGGACTAAAGCTCGATTCTACGAGATATGCAATAGGAAAAGGTATTAATAAATTAATCATAAATAATATTTCACATATTTGAATATATAATATTTTTTATTCATCGATAGGCTTTTAAATTCACCAATATAAAAATTATATTTTTTCTCTTCATTATATCTAAGTTCCGTATTAGTCCTTTATATTAATATTTGTAGTAAAATAATTTTTCACCCAATCGCTAAGATGTTAAAGCTTGTTTTAGAAACAATATGAAATTATGAAACTCAGCTAAATTAAGATAAATAAATTAATGATATATTAATAGAAATCTCTACATGATTCAGATCCTTAGTTAATTATAAAATAATTATTGAAGAAACTAATATCGCGGTTAACAAAAAAACTATATTTTATGCATATCGGCAAAATTAGAAAAGATTAGAAAAGAAACGTGTGACCTTCTTGTTGTCTTGACAGAAAAAATAATAATTATAAGATTAAAATCTACTCCGTATTCGACAGATTTGACTCCATATCATTTCAGATCTAAGGATCTCACCCTAAAACAAAGGTTTGTTAAATGCGATTAAAGTTTATAACTACTTAAAATTAATAAATTTTTTTCATTCATATTCAAATTAAATTAAAATCGTTATTCTTTTATATATTAATAATAATCAACTTATGAAATTGCCAATTATTAAAAATAATATCAAACTTAGAGATTTTATGAAGTTTACATATAATTAAGTTTATTGCCTGAGTAATTGCAATTGTAAAAATATTATTAAAGTATTATTTATTTATTAAGTAATTATATGTATCAGACTTCTTCCTTAATTCACATCTATTTTTTTTATTTAGAAACCAAATCAAAATCATGGACCTATTTCACAATTAAGCTCAATCCTTTCGTTTAATAACAAGGACGGTTAATAATACCATATTTAAACCCATCCTTATGAAACTAAAGACAAATATTCGACTACCAATTTGTCCATGGGATCTTCCCAGATGGGCGTGGAATAGATCTTTCAATAGTAAATACTATGGGATTAAATAATTCGGCAACTCGTGCGTACACCTGGTGTTTTATTGCTTTTCTCCACCGATTTACCTGTGGCACCGTAACGGACATGCAATTATGCGACCGGACAGAATACCGGACAAAAAAAAGACAAATAGTCAGAACCTAATGACATAGGTTCTGATGTCCAAAATTGAGAAATTATAATCCACAAGCCACCCAAGTGTACCGATCCGAGTCTATGATTTTTTACATGACCGAAATCGTTCTAATACTTATCTGCATGCATAGAAAACAGATGCATACATTTAATAATAATTAGATTTTTAATTTTACAGGTGTTTGTATAGTATTAAATATATACTTGAGGATGTTCACGGTAAGTTTTTGATTTTTTTCGTATATTCTAATGTATCCATAGGGCGTAATTGATTTGATTATAACGTTGGTCTGTATTTGTTTTTTAATTCTATCACTTTTTATGGACAGATGTAGCCGTTTGCGGACGAAGAATATTATTAAATGAAAAAAATAGTCCAAATACTTATCTGGCTTAACCCTTTTAGTTCATTTAATACACCGTGAATATAAAAAAGATAATAATTTTATAGCAGCCACCCTTATTTGATTAGGGCGGAAAAAAATAGACAAATGAGAATATGTTTATTTTATCGGACGGCAACTGAATGGATTTGGAGGAGTCAAGAACCATTTTTTCTACAGTATTTAACTTATCAAATATTGAAAACATAGGCTAATCTCAACCTGCAAAAAATGCATAGATGTAAAAAATTAATACAAATGTATCTAGAATTTTATTTTATTATTAGTAGCAGAATTAAGCGATCGATTATCTTCAGATATTTTTTTTTAAAAAATGCAATGGCGTATAAGAATTCATATAATTATTTTATGGATTAAAATCCAGTAGGAATAAAAGTAAAAAGATAATACTCATAGGCAGGTGCTACACGATCGCGTTTTATCTAATTTGAATTATTTTGTCGGAGATAATTGTTGACCATGCTGTATAAACCTTTCAAATTAACTGGAGGCGTTTCCACTTCTTTTATTGATTATTTATTTTGACCATCTCAATGCCGCATATTTTATTACCATAAAACTGGCGCTTGTTATTTAAGTTTTAAATAAATTCTATACAACAAAAAATACATTTTTATTGATGTAAATATTTTTTGGCGCGAAAAATATTTTCGCGCATTTTTTTTTTTATTTCAATGCAATCAATCTCTAGATCACGGTCAAAACATTTATAAACCGCGTCAAATTAACGTCAATTAGAGGTCCGTGTTAATTCGGGGTCGGATGATTGATGGCGCAATGTCACCCCGCGTCAGGTTTCCGCGCCCTTTTTGATTCGCGCGTTTCATTAAATCCGCATTATCCGAGTCATCAATCAAGTGGCTAGGAAATGATAATTGCCCTGACCCCCCCGCTGATTATGACCCACAATTATCGGACAGGTGATTCGGCCGCTTTCTCAAAATAATAAACAGGACATTAGAAGAAGAGTTGAAAATAAAAATCGTCGTTTTTTCTCCGCCGAGCACACGCTAAGTGTTTTATATGGCAGATGTTGGTTTGATGTCCCGTAATTAGTGCGTTGATATCGGAGCGGATCGCTCTATGATGGCCAGTCAAAATACTCGTCATATCGGTTACGGTCCGCGGCGTCCGAGTTTGACCCTATTAATTTATTCAGATGGATCACAAACATTTTAGATTTCGATACAAAACGTATTATCATCTTTTGATATCTCTAAGAATTTTTTTAAAAATAATTCAGATGAGAGACATTGCTAATTAGAGCGAAAAACACTAGCTTAATACTTTCGGATGTTGAATTTTATTTGCATCTTGTCTAAATAATTGTGTTATAATAATAAACTCTAAAGACTGCGTATCCCAGTTAGGCACAGGACATTTAACAGCTCCTTTAATGTCAATATTCATAGTCTGAGCCTCAGGGATGACCTGGCTTGCGAGTTTTATGACTCCAATGAACAATCATCGGAACACATTCTTTGGAAGTGTCCGGAGTTTTGTTATGAGAGAGATACTATGTGCAATGTAGTGAGGCGGTCCCCTGGCCTCGTCTGTCACCAGGACCTTGTCTCATCCATCCCTGCTTGAAGGGCTTTTTTGATTTACGCCGGCCAGATCGGAGCGAGATTCTTCCTCTTTAACCTATTACACTTGCCTTCTTAGGTGTAGGTCGCCCGTAAGACTTCCAAGGAGTCTTTAGATGCGATGGTTACCACGATGGCTTGTCAGAGGTAGTCTACATTTAGACTTACCGTAGGGCGGGCCCTCTAGGAAAACCTCATCCATATTTTGTAAATATTGCTAAATAAAATTCACTATTGCTACCTATTTACTTTTATTATGTTTTATATATATACGATTGTATTTTCCTATATTTAGAATGTTTAGCGCTAATAAACTCTATGTCAACTTTTCACCCCAATTATGGATCTAGTACGATTTCTCTATTATACTTTATGTTATTTATTTACTATGTTTTATATACAGTATATTTTTTTTCAGATTTGGTATGCGCTTTTGCACTTTATGTATGTACCATCTGGTCTCTAACGGATTTCTCACCACAGAGCCAGTATACCCTGGGAAGGAA
>JAGXCT010035730.1:80113-94371 GCA_022495035.1 Philopotamus ludificatus | reverse complement strand
AAATATATAAAAAAAGTCTTACGTGTATACACAAATCTATCCATTTCAATAAACAAACGCCTCTGCTGTTCTAAATGCAGTTGATCGTCATTTTCATTGCATTTAGGAGCTATGAAAATACGCACAGTGGCTTTTATTGTTTTTTTTGTGTTATTTTTTACTTGTATCCTATCATTGAAAATATAAAAATGAGTTAAATGTTTCATTTGNNAAAATACAATTAAAAGAACCTAACCCCAATTTTGTATGGGTGCCTAACTTTCTATAGCGTTTTTTTCTATAATGTGGTCCCTATCTGAACGCTATAGAAGGGTTGACTGTATTATGTTCTCGAATCCGACTATTGTGTAAAAATTATATTGAGTGAAAAGACAGAAAGAAAACCACAAGAATTCAGCGGTTTTAATAAAAAACGATTTTTAATCGCGAAATTTAATGGCGCCGACTTGATTTGTACTCACTTATAGATAAATGGCGTGTGATCTAAATGGTCGTATTTAATATTGACAAGTCCTTTCTTTTCCAAATCAAATCCGTGTACTTTGAGTTGTCTTACTCTCCAAAATGTTTCCAACGATTCTTTTCCATCCCTATCGATAGTGATGTCCTCAATGATGATACCTTCATAGTTCAACTGAAATAATTGAAAATATATAAGATTATTTTTATTAATAATTATTTGAAATGGTTTACTTCTTTATCTTCATATTTTGGACAGAAGTGAGATTTCTTGAATTTTTGAAAAATTTCGTTGATTAATGCAACCCATCTGTAAAACAAAGGATCTCTTGGAGCAGTAACAGGATCTCCCATTACAGCCATCAACTCCTGAAATATTAAATATATAAATGTAGGATTGTTGATGATTTCTTCATATCTTGACATTTTTTTTAAATCAATTATTCTAATAATAAAAATGATTATTCACGTTTTGGATTTTTTAACTAATCAATATGACGCTTAAATGACAACGCTCTCGACGATGTCTCGTCGCAGACTGAGCTGTCGCAGCACGTGTCATACGAACGTTTCACTCGCGGATGCGAGCCAGAAAAAAACATCGCGTTTATGGTCACAGACGCGAATAATGTAGTTACGGATAATAAAGGTGAATAATTATTTATATGAAATATTCTTTTAACTCTTTTGAACAAATATAAAAAGTTTGGGTCAATAGACCCCATCGGCACGGCTAATAATAAATCGAAATACACCAGAGACGAATGCGGTTTCAATTTACACTCCCGCGCCCTTCCGATTACAATGTGAGGCATTATCATACAAATTGGGGACTTGACGGGGATCGGAAGGTTTTAAATGTTTGGCACGTGACATCGATAAAGAGAACATCAGGGTGATGCCTAGAGATGTCAAAGATCCTTGAAGCAGTTTATCAGAGAGTATGATGATACGATAAAACGCTGGATCGCAGAGTTCGAGAAAATTGCAACTCAGGGAAGATGGGGCAACATCGAAAGGTTCCTGTATGCCAGGCGGCTTGTAAAGGGCTGCCATCGAGAGGGATGCAGCCCTTGGGATGCTTGGAAGATTCGTCTCGAGAAGAAGTTCACGCCAAGGAGGAATGAGGCAAATATACACAAGAAGCTGGCGGTCATGAATATAAGAAAAGAGGAGTCCTTAGTCCAATACTTCTACATTGTGGATTGTGGATATCGCCAGCGATGATCGGCTCTCAGAGGAGGCCACCATAGAGTGCATTATAGATGGAATTCCTGGACCAAAGATAGTGAAGGCTTTACTCTACATGGCTACATCATTGGGGATCTAAAGAAAAATATCGAAATATTCGAGGAAATGACGACGGAGGAACCGGAGAGTAACTCTAGAAAGTGGGATCATCTGTTTCCTGAGAAGAGGCCGGCCTCCCAGAAACTATATGGTGATTGTCGTAGTACCGATTATGAGAGTACAAGTCAACGGCAAGTAAGAGGACCAAAGTGTTACAAATGTCGAGAACTTGGATACTTTACAAGGGATTACAATCTCGAGTAATAAAATAATATTAAAAATTAACCAGTGTCGTGATTTGATACTAGGGGAAAATTAATGTGAGAGACTCAATCCCCTTGCATCTTTAGAACATTTTTATAGCTGAATGGCGCTTGGGAATCATTATCTGGTTTAAAATATTGATAAAAACTTACAGTAAACATGTTAGTAGGATCGTGAATGTATGCCGTTAATAAATGGCCATAATTATGCAACATCCCATAAATACCGCGATTTGGAGACAAATCGCTACCTTCGATCATATTCGCCAAAATGTTCAAATCTAATTCCTGATGAGACACGGAAAATAATTTTTCCATTTCTGATCCCTTAAAAAATAAAAAAAATAAACATATACATCGATAAATAGCAGGTATTTTAATAAAATGCTTACATCTACATTATCTTTAGATGCGATCGATTGACTTTTATTATCCTGTAAAATAAAAAAAAATTATGATGTTTTTCTTTTATTGAATATGTATTGGAATAATGCTTACGTTAACGATTTTGCCTTGATCTATCGCCTGCTCGATCCTTGACCTCCATCCGATCATGTCGCTGACTTTTATGGAAAAATCGTCTTCGGAACGATGGATAGATTTCCATGACAAACCGCAAGGACGACCGGGCCAGTCGTTTTCAGTATTAGACTTTCTCAATTTCGAAAAATATCCTTCATCAATCTCTCTTTTAAAATCTAAAAATGGCTTAACCAACGGCAGCAATCCGCATAATCTCTCAGCGTTATATCTGAACACATTTAAACACGATTAACTATTTCAGTGCGACGCGCATGACGTACATGATCAAACGAATCGTGCCCTCAGTGCTACGCGCATCACGTACATGATCAAAATTCTTTCGAACTTTAACTTGTCGTTACATGTAAACTAGAGGGAGTTAAGCAATGAAATTTATAATAATAAATATACAGCATATCACAAGAAAGTTATAGGAACCATGTAAAATATAAATATTAACGTAACGTGGTGTCTCAGTCAAGTCTCGTACGTCGATTGTCAACGATGGTCCACGTAAATTATTTAAAATTTAATTAAAATTAAAAAGTTAAAGTCTGTTAATTAATTTAGATCCGTTTATTTCACTTAGCACATTGCCTACAAGGCAAATCACGGTAATTGAACTACTACAACTCCAAGATTTATTGGATAGTAAAAGGAATTGATATAAGTTTACCTTATAACAGGTGTCACCAAACTTGTTAAGAACGGGCCGAATTGATTTTTTTTAAAACATGGCCTTTTAAATGTTGGATGTTTATCACGAATCGGGTCTATGGTGCATTACGATTGACATTTCTTTGCGCTATTTAAACTAGTGATCTAGTGGTTACAAGTGTTTAAAAAATTAGCTTAAAAAGGATTAAATTTAAAATCACTCATGACATCAATAACTATTTATGTCTATTGAGATATAAGGACAGAAACAATAAAAACTTTGTGGATTGAATCCCGGCCCGGATTCAAGCTGCTATAAAAAATAAAGGAAAGACCACAAATTATCTTATTTTTACATATTTAAATATTGAATCATCAGATCTTATTATTTTTTAGAAAGTAGTGATAAAATTATATTATTCAATTGTACCTGAGTATCTACTACATACAAGGATTTACTTGTTAATAATAATTCGATATATTAGAGTAAAAAAATAATGACAAAATTTAACGCTCTTCTCACAAAGGTTGCCCAGCCCGGGCGAGTGGCACGTGGCTCATTGAGCATGTGTGAGGCAGAGCCGGCCGCCCCGATCTGTTTGAGCAATTCGATCATTTGTTATATTTATTATTACGAAAATAAAGCGAATCGAGTTAATTTTTTTAATAGAGATGAAAGAACATATCCTAATTCACACGTTTGCATAGATCTCTTTAAGGAAAATGGTATAATATCGCAATAAAACGGCGTATACAAAAAACCAAAAAATAATTTGGTGAAACAGCGTGGCACAGAGGGGACGATTCGTTCTGAGACCAGTGGCATCGAAAGGGTTAATAATGACATATTTTGTTATTTTAATATTACCTAGCTGCCATTTGATGATTTTTATAATAAAATAACTCTCCTCTTCTATCCTTATTGACCATACTCATATCACCTTGCAATGGATACATGATATTCCAAGTATTGTTGAATATATTTAATGCGATGTCCTCTCGAAAATATGCGAGTCTGTATTCTCTATCAGATAATGTACCGGTAATATCACGTGTTTCAACAGATGCGGCAGTTTCATCATCTGGATATCCAATGAATGCCTCTCTTAAATGCTTAACGCTGAAAAAATCTAGTGGAAAAGCCGCAACATGATCGCCTCGAATTTTCATCAATTTTTCACATGTTCTACAAATTATGATACATATATAATATAAAATATTATAATATAATAAAAAATAATTATTTATATTACGTATGAGTTAATGCCACTGAAAATGAGTAATAAAATAGACGTGGATTCACTCTATCTTTAATATATGCAATGATTGACGGCAAATCTTCAATACTGCTATCTGAAAAGAATATAATATGATTAAAATATTTCTATTAATTATTTATATATTATTTTCTTACCCATAAAAATCTTTGTTAATCTAGCAGCAATTTTTTGATGCAATATTGAATAGGTAGTGAAATCGCCATCGATCTGAACTTTATCAGCGAATTTCAATGCGATATCGTTCTTCAAATCTGATAGCACGATGAAATTATTATTTTTTAATAGTTCATCTTTATGAGCTTGATACATTTTTTTCAAATGATCCGGCTGAAAAATTATATTTAAATAAATAAACATATTTTAAAATATAATTTATATTCTACTTACTATGTATTTCGAATTTTCATCTATTTTGAATCGTTTTCCATCGTTGAATTTGATCAAAAATACGGGTATCGAAGGATTTTGATATAACAGATGGATTTGATCGATGATATCGATATCATTTTTATTGGTAACCGGTGACATTTTTAATTAATTATATTGTATTAAATTAATTTATGTAACAATAATGTATATATGATTTATAAACGTTCGTCGTTGATGATTGTATCAATGCAGAATGATGATTTTGCGAGAATTTCAGAGTTGCCATTATTGTTAAAGTATTTATTAACTATAATTAATTTTTGGTGCTCCTTTTGTACAGTACCAAAAGATTTTCAGATTTATTTAAAAGTATCTTTGATCTTTGTGGTTGTTTCAATATGGGAACAAAATAATAACTCTTCTTTAAATGAATCAGAGTAAACATATTTTCAAACACTAGCAACTGAAAACACGAGACTACATCAGAAAATTTATCAAGTTGAATTTAAAATAAATCTAATGCAGTAGACTTCCTGCTCAACCTGATTATTAATGTCAATTTTCATGTCACTGATCCTCCTTTAGATAGTGTGGACCTCTTCAATACAATTTCCAACATTCTTAGAGGACAGGGTTTAATCAATATCTCAGCAATTCAGAGATTCACTCCACGAAACTTAAAAACTTCCCCGAGGAGTGAATTTCCCAATGGTTGCGAACCCCTAGTTTAAATTTTTAAATGATGGTTTGCATTAAAAATATTGGAAACAAAAAAAAATATTCCAAAATAACTATGGCCAAAAAATAACCATAATCAAATAATACATGTTAAGCATTTATTTTTGTAATATTCTGATGGCTCAGGTGTACAAAAAGGGTATAAAATAATATTTTCTCTCTAGGATTAGACAGGATTTAATTAACCCTCCTGGACTACGAAAGCATTGTAAATCTGTGATGATAAAAGTTTAAAATTTAATAAAATTGATGAATATAATTCATTAGTAAGTAATTCTATGATATCCTATACCAGGGATCGGCAAAGTGCGGCTCCGGAGCCGCATGGGGCTCTTTGGCCCCTTAAATGCGGCTCTGGCACAAATATCCACGGGCAAGCAGACGGGGCCAAGAGTATGATCGGCTTAAAAACGGGGCTAAAATTATAATAAAGGTTTGCTAAATTAATAGATTTGGCTCCCATTTTTTTTTAAACATTGTAATGTACATATTTAGCTCTTTGGCTAATAAGTTTGCCGACCCCTGTCCTATAACAACAAAGATATGAAATAATAATTTTATCTTACGTAAATAAAGTGTCCATTTTCTTTTAATATTTTTTAGATATCAGTATTGCATTCACGTTTTATAAACATGTAAAAAATTAGGTTGTAAATTTTGAAGCGTATTACGTCAAACACTCAAAAATCTTTAAGATTCCTCTATTTGTTTTTTGACAAATTGATTTTAACTTTCGACTCTTTAGACAAATACAAAAAAAGTTTGTGACATGTAGGATTTAAATTAAAAGAGTTATTCGAGAAAAATCAAAAACTTCGACCCCATCGGCACGGATAGGCTTAGCAAACTTAATTTTTTTTTGTCTAAAAGCACAATTTTTGTTTATTAATATAGATATCATAATTTGGTTATAATTAATACTATGATTTTATGTATTCTCTGATCTCTAAACGTATTTAAAACAGCAAAAATTCTATTGGTGGTCCGGAGGATTTAAGATTATAGATTTAATGGTCCGCGAGGTCTTAAAGTTTGGCAACATCTGGTTTATATTATTATGGGAATATGTATAAGTAGCTCAGCAGACAATTTAAATTTCCGAAAGTAGCTCTTATCCTAATTAAGTTTAACGACCAATGATGCAGATAAATAAAAAAGTTAAATTTTTGAGCTTATAATATAAGCTTATAATATAAGTTTTGCTAAAACATGCAAAACCTTGTTATTGTTCTGTTAATTGTATGTATGGAAATAAAGTTATTATTATTTAAAACGTCTCTATATTAGTATTAGTATATATATAAAAAATAAAAAGTAGGCAGGGAGGCGCGAAAAAAAAATTCTTTTTAGGGAGGCGTGGTACCATAAAGTTTGGAAACCGCTGGCTTATATCTTAATTAGCATTGGTTATAAGGCAAATGTAGTAACATACACATATTGTTACGAATGGATTTTAATCCTAAAACTTAACCTTTAACCGCCTAGTTGTCCCACACAGAACTGGATATTTGCGTCGTTCAATGCCATACGGTCCCGTACGGGACCAGTGATTATGGAGCATTTTGCAATCGGATTACACTGATTTATGATAATATTATTAAAAATATGGATATGAGATTACATAAAGAATGACTTTGAAATATTGATCCATAATTTAATTTACGGTTTCCATAAATATTTTTGTCATAATGATTAATTTAAACATCTACCCACATAAGCCAACTAGTTTTAAAGATATAATTATTTTTATAACAGCTATGGGTCGTGCGAATATTTTGCAAAAAAATGCTTGAGCAGTGGGCAACTTCTATAAGATTATTTAATATAAAACTTAATTAATATAATTAAACAATTAATTAATAATATCCAATAAATTCAATTGAAATGTGCTATTACTACATTTTTGTGGCACAATGGATGCACCAATAATATGTTTTCCATAGTGAAAATCAACTCATAGTACTTCTCTGCATCTATGTGATAGTTTTTGCTGTGTTCTTTATTGTTAAAGCATTCTGGATTTTTTTCACAGCTCGCCGCCTACAGGATCCTCTGCAGAATTCCCATTTGCCTTCACATTAAAATTTCATCACAAGGTTTTCCTTTATTGTCAGATTTTCTGTGGTAATCGTTGATCTTGAGCATCTCTTCCAGTTGGTTAAAGAAATGGTCAAATTCAATTCTAGGTATTTCTTTCGTACTTCTTATGTATCACGTGGTGATTTTTGATTTGCTCTTCGGTGATTCTCGTCTTAATAAACATTATTAAAAGTATTAATTAACTAAAACGTTTAATGTTTTTAAAATTATATTAAAAAAATCGGATATAATACAATATCAGAAATATGTCATTCATTATTAATATAATTATATAAAAAAAAAATACAGTTCGGTGTCATTTTTTTAAATATATGCGTTAAATATTTGTAATATTTGTAATATTAATCAATAACTGTATAATTTCTCGGATCGATATATCTACGGCGATCGTGTACGATCTTGACATTGCGTATGGCCATGTTTGAGAATTGTTTCGAAAAATCTCTAAAGCATTCAACGTCGTACTCGAATTCTCTGTCAAAAGGAAAACCCATCGGTCTAGGATCTAGATATGTGATTTTATCGATCGCCGGATAATTGGGGATCGTGTCGTCGGTGGGTAGTTCGAAACTTCGTTCGTCGGATATCATCACGAACAATTGATACGGATGTCCGGTCTCGGATCCTTTCGGAATCAACAAATGATGTGGCCACAGGTATTTCGTATACTTGGCATTCGAAATTTTGTAAGTTTCCGAAAAAATCTTGTGCAATGGAATCGTAACCGACGATTCGTCGGATCTGCGATATATCCTGTGAATTCCGGGCTTAACTAAAAAAAACATAAGAATTAGCGATCATGTTGTTAATTAAAGTATATCATTTTCTTATTACATGTATGAACGAATCTATCTAATTCGATGAAGAGCAATCTTTGCGCATTTGCATCCATCGTATCGTCCTCTTCGTCGTATTGCGGTGCCATGAAAATTCGCACGGTGCCCTTGATCTTTTCTCTTGTCTTATTTTCTACCCGAAATCTATTTAAAATTATTCGTATTAATAAATAATTGTCATTTATTGTACGCGAGTGTGAAAAAAGTTCTCCAATGGCACGGATGCGATTGTTTGTATCGCTCTGTACCGGATATGAGCGAGTAAAACATCGTGCATATGCAAGTGCGAGCGAGAAAAAATATCGTGCTGTGCAAGTGGAGAAACCACATGCGCCGAGCCGGGAGCGGGCCTCTATATCATGAATAACTATTTTTATTCATATAATAATCATTTTTTTAAAACGTCAAGGCATTGTCGAAGAATTTATTAACTCTTGACTTTATTATTTGTATTTATTTAATTTTTAGTATATAAATACATTTTTTTTATTAAATAAAGATATATAATAAGATTTTTATACTTATACAAAAAGGGGCGATGATCCAAATGTTCGTACTGTATCGGAACATACTCATTTTTTGTTATATCAATATTCTGTATTTTAATTACGGTATTCGTCCAATGAGTATAGAATGTACCAAGAGTATATGTTGTAATACCATAACTCTCTACTTTTACAGATCTCAATCGTATTTCTGGAAAATGTAGCTAAAAAATGTCCAAATTAAACATAGCTGCTGAATAAATATGCTTTAAATGAATTTTAATATTAAAAATTTAAAAGTGCAACTATGAACTTCGTCTCATTCATCTTTTAAATGAATCAATGTTGACGAAATTATATTTTCGTATTTGGAAATTATTAAATAAAATTAAAATTACATCTTCTTCGATGTACGGCGGATGCGTCACGGATCTTTTATAATATTCAAAGAAATCGTTAATTTCTGCACGCCATCTGAAGTACATGGGATCTCTCACCGCCATAGTAGACTCTCCCATTATACCCAACGTTTTCTACGACCAATAAAATAATTAATCATTTATTAAATACCAATTACTAGGTTGAGTCATAAATAACTTCGCAATCATGTACACATTTTCTATTGCTTGGATTATTGTTAGTACTCACTCAAAAATCACCCGACAGGCGACTTTGTGTTCAATAGAGAGATAAGTGACCAGTCAGTCACTCGACAACTATTTAGCTTGATGGACGTTGTAGTGGTGTTATTCCCAACCTTTAAAATGGAGAATCAAAAAATGCATATCCCTCATGTAATGAAGGATATGCATTTACGAAATGCACTGCATATCCTTCATTACATGAATGCACTCACGAAAATATTAAGGGTACCCATAAGTAATGTCGTTTTTTCTTGTGTAGCAGCTACCAGCTCGTGGCCTTTAGACAAAAAACGGTCTCTTTATCCCTCTGAAGACAATGGGAGGAACGTGTCCGTTGAAACAACATCTGCGGAGCTGTATACTTTTTTAATACCATTTGGAAAAGAAAGCGACAGAGGCTACGAAGGATATTTGCGAGATTTACGGTGACATATTGGATGTCAGGAAATGCCAACGATGGTTAAAAATGTTTAAATCTGGTGATTTGTGTTTGGAAAACGAGCCTCGAAGTGGACGGCCCGTCCAGGGGGATGAAGCAGCCGTGAATTCTGCAATCGAAGACGTCCCGATGCTGACCATTGAAAAATTATCGGAAAAGGTTGGTACATCCTTGTCCATTACTCAGAGGATCCTAAGTTGGGAAAGATTAAAAAAGAAGGTGTTTGGGTCCCACACGCAATCACGCACGACCTCATGTCGCGAAATTGACGTGTGAAAATATTCAGGATCTTGAATGGGTCACCCTGTTGCATCCTCCATACTCCTCGGATCTCGCACCATCTGATTTTTACTTATTTCGTTCTATGGAACATTTCTAAGATATCAGAATTTCAATTCCTCACAAGAGGTGAATACAGCCCTTTCAGATTATTTTCAGTCAAAACCCCCAAAGTTTTACAAGAAGGCCATGGATGATTAGAAAGAAATATGGCAGAAGGTTATAGATAATATGGGGAATTATTTTGTATAAGAAAAGTTAAATAAAGTATAAGAAAAATCGTTTTAAATTACATTGAAAAAAAAGGAAGTCGCAAGTGATTATTAAGCCTGTCACGCATTAGCAATCCTTTTATTATGTGGAAGGCCTACTCAGGGAGGGGTCTCTTAGAAAGTAAGAAGAAAAGCGAAAGTATTGTATACCAATTATTAGTCAAAAGATTAGGGTTTTCCTTCCTAGGATATACTGGCTCTATGGTGAGAAATCCGTTAGAGATCAGACGTAGTACATATTTTTGAATTGTTTGTAGTATAGAACGCCTATTACTTGTGACACGCTAGTGTATAAGAGTCCTTCGTCCTTGACAAGTCAAAACTTCATTGTTTTTCAAAACAGAAAAGTCAGATTTTGGCGTTATGACAAAAAACGACATTACTTGTGAGTACCCCTAATATATGCAGTGTATACGATGAAAGCCAGATAACTGATCGGGAATTAAAAATTGGTTTGTGAAATTTCGTTTCAGAGATGAGTCTTTAAAAGATAAACCAAAGGTGGGTCGCCCTTTCGACTTCGATGACGACATTTTAAATGCGATATTGGAACAAACTCCACAAATGACAAGGGAGTTGGCAGAGAGACTTAATACGTCACAATCTACGGTTTATCGCCATCTGGAAAATTAAGGGAAAGTCGGCAAGATAGGCATATGTGTACCACATAATCTCAGTAACCGAAATAAGGCAGACCGAATGTCTATTGCCACAAGTCTTCTCTCACGGCATAGTTTTTGGAGATTTTTAGAGCCTTTTTTTGGGCAGGACAATAACAGGCGATGTAAATTGGATAACCAATGAAAATATTGTCTGCAAAAGACAATGGTCGGATAAGGATCAACCACCCCTACCATACCCCACCCCTACACAAAACCCACCAAATTTTATGAGGAGGCAATCGATAAGTTGCTAATAAAATGGGAGAGGGTTATATTTACCAGTGGTGAATAAATAATGTTTTAAATCAAAAGTTATTTATGACTTAACCTGATAATATTATTTCAAAAACACTCACGGTTAAATCTATGGTTTGTTCTTGTCCCGAATATGCGGTAAGGACGTGTCCCACATTATTCAAATCTCCATAAATTGTCTTGTTCGGAGTAAGAGAATTGCCTTCGACTATATTACCCAACATATCAAGATCCAATGGCCTGTAATAATATCCGTAAACACTCGGTAGTATATCCTGCAATGATCAAACAACTAATAATAAATAATTATCAATAGATATAAGAACGGAACTGAATCTTTATACTTGCAGATGCCATTGTGTGTCGCGTTCTTTCAATGTACGCGTCGTCCTATAGATTATAATAAAAAATATATTAATTTAGTATTATTAATAATATTCGTTATTTGTTTATTATAACACTCACGACTCTGACAAGTGAATAAGTGATAGTTTCGGATATGCAATCTCTGTAGGATATGGCATCGCCGACTCCTACCAAACACATGTCCAATAATCTCACTACATTTTTCCAAAATACGTTGCAAGCACGTCCTGTATATTTTCTTAAATTGAAGTAATATCTCAGTTTCGAAAAATATCCTTCAGGAATTGGCTCTTTGTAATCAGTGAACGGAATGACCTGATTGAGATAAGCGCATAATCTTGCATTGTTGTATCTGTAAATTAATTTTAAAATTTAGAATAGAACAATTGTTTTAAATAAATAATAATTATATAATATAAATTTAGTTTTAGATAAATTTTATTTAGCGAAAAGTGTTGTCATTTTTTTAACAACAGGTTTGTTATTTATCTGATTTTATTGATAAGCTTAAAATATGTCATAAGTAGAGGTAAAGATTTCCATTCGTATTAAAAGTGATATAAAAAATCTTTTTTTTATGAATTATTGACACTTTTCGCGAAAAATAACAATCCCGAACTTTAAGAGTTAATTTCAGTGGTTGTAAAAATTAAATCAAATAAAATATTAATAGACTTCTATAAAATAATCTGAAGAAAATAAAGCGAAAGTGGCCTTGTTTTTAGAAGACCAATGTTTTTTATTTGTTTAATCTTGGGAAAGAACTTATTTCTTATTAATAATTATATGAATTAATTCATTTTTATGCTTCATTATTAAAAATAAAGACAAATACGATTCGCTGTTTAATAGCTGTTTCAGAATTCGGATCCTATAGGTCCCTTTTCAATTTCTAATTTATTTTAGATTCTTTAAGTCATTTTCATAAATATTGCAAACAGCATAAAATACTACATAGCGTCTATGATCTTGATATTTTTTTATATATTAAATACAATTTTAAATAAAAAAGCATTAAAAAATACAAAAAAAATTAAAACAAAAATATTCGCTTCTGTTGCCACGCGCGCGATGTTTTTTCTCGCTCGCATCCGGTACGATATGAGTGAAACGTGCGATTGACACGTTCTGGAAGAGCTCAGTCTGCGGCAAACATCATCGAAAGCATTGTCATTTACACGTCATATTGATTAGTTAAAAAATCCAAAATATCGACCAAGTCATGAATACCTATTTTTATGCTTTTAAAAATCCTTTTTTTTTAAATCGATGTAGAATTCATCGATATCATGACATGAAATCAGTGGGGTCCCTGAGAGACCCCCTTCGAATATATTATATTATTGCTTAGTGTAAGTATATTATCCCCTAAAATAATCTATAGATAGAGTCAGAGATTATTTTTGTATAATTTTTATTTATAATGGTTTTACGTTCTAATAAAAAAAATATAAACAATGTAACCCTAAAAAATTAAGACAATTGAATCAATAGCGATTGCAAACTGTTGACGTTATAACTTATAATTCTGCTCTATTGATTTATTTAAAGTTAATACGGCTTTTTCAAAGTAATAAGTGGAACCGAAAAATAATCAAAATATTTAGTTTATTTCAAGGCGCGGTCTAGTAAACTATTTAAGGTCTTTTTGTTATATTAAAGCAAAAATTATAAATTTATGGTTCTTTTGTAACAAAAAATTAACCCTTAGGTAGAGGGATGTCTAGGACAACCACATTTTCTGTTCCTACAAGATTTTTTTGAATGGAAAAACTTTCATTAATGATGAGTCAATCAGGCTTTCGATACTTTCTTTCAGTCGAAACCCACCAAATTTTATGAGGAGGGAATCGATAAGTTGCCAATAAAATGGGAGATGGTTATATTTATCGGTGGTGAATACATAAGAGATTAAAATAATTTTATAAAGTTATTTAAGAATCAACATAATATAATAATTATTACCTCGCAACCATTTGTTGATTACTATAATAAAATAATTCGCCTCTTCGGTGTTTATCAACAAATTTTCCAGTGAAAGGATATATAACGTGCCAATAACTGTGGTTTGAATTTAATGCAATGTCCTCACGAAAATATGACATTTCTCCATCGTCCTCGGCATATACACCATTACTTCCAATCGAATCGTTGACACCTGCCTTAATTAAATATTACATTTAATATATATTTAATATATTTCAGTAATATTTTATTTATTTACCTGATCCTCAGACGACGTTTCTTCGGCAGCACTGACTACATCCTGTGATTGGGCCATCAAGTCGCTCATCTGAAATTATTATTATTATTATTATGTGGCCCCCGACCCGAAACGAGTC
>JAGXCT010035730.1:0-75357 GCA_022495035.1 Philopotamus ludificatus | reverse complement strand
GACAATAAGTATTGTCAATAACAATAAAAAATAAAAAAAATCCAAAATAATTAATCTGCCCTATAAAGGGTTAAAGAAAACGTGAGAATTCACTATATTTTAAAAAAACAAATTAAAATATAGTATTTACCCTCAACGATAGTACTATAAATACTATAATTTAAGTTTTTTGTGCCAGATAAGTATGCGGTCTACCTTTATTAATATATTAATATAAGTCAAGTGAATAAGAGACATCTGTAATTTTCTATCTATAACCAGATTTAATATTTGTTTTATCTAAAAATAAAAATAGTAGTTACAATATTGACAATATTGATAATGCGATTATTTTAAATGAATAAATAGTGGGTTTTTGTTCATATAACAATTCTATATATTATATTATATTCATAAAATTTACTTGCGCCCTTTGAAATCGGCGCTCAAACTTATTCTGTATTTGGGCTATGACCTTCGGAACTGCCTAGCAAAGTCTCTTGGGCCAACAGTCATGGCCTTCGGAGTGGAAAGGATTGAAATGAGTGCTATGCTAAATTCTTGGACTAAAGTTCTTGAACGTGTTTGGGCTTTGGGCCTATAGAAGAACCACTACAAAACAAATGGATAAATATCGTCATCGAATGGTAGACCGCATACTAGAGGTGAGAAAATTACAGTAGACCGCATACTATAGCGGAATTTTTGTTTGTGATGTTTGATTGAACTCATTGAAAACATTAAATCGATTTGCAATCTTCTAATTTATTTGAAAAAAATCTATCTATTGAAATAATGAGATTTTTTTGGATATTAATTATAATCTATTCGTATTTCCATGAACTATAGAGTTACGAAAACCATAGTTTATGAATAAATAATTAAATATTTACCTGAAAATACTTTAATCAATCGAGAGGCGACTGTTAGATGTGCTGATACATACATAGAAAAGCCAAGAAATATGTTGACTTCCTTTGCATACGATATATCTGGCTCGACTTCAATCTCTTCTAGATCCATCGTCGAAGTATTTGCATACAAACGAGCTTTGTGCTTATCGAATAGACCTTTTAGGTGGGGTGCCTGTAAACATTATAATAACACTAAAATAATAAATTATATTTAAATTACTGGATACTTACTATAAAATTGGAATCTTCTTTGATGTTAAAACGTTTTCCATCTTTGGACACCAGCAAAAACACAGGCACTAGAGGTCGTTGATATAATAATTCGACTTTTTCTTTAAAACTGGCCATCCCGTCTTTAATATATACAATATTAATATTATTCCGTCACCATCGCGTTTAAAACAAAATTATAATGTAATTAATACGGCGTCCAAAATTTGTATTGTCGCCGCATAAAAATATTTGATGTGCCAAAAATAATTTACAATTTTATTGTTGCGATTAATTCGACTTTTGCACAGTTTGTTCTGTTCGAACGGCGCAATTATTTCAATATTTTTGCATAATTGCATAATTTCTAATCATCCCGCGATTGCGTGCCGCGTCGTTAATTAGTATTCGGACAATTAGCAATTTCGAAATAACCCAAATCGAAATTGTTTAATCATTTTCGCATGTGACATTTGTCGGTGCTAATCAAACTCGATGGCATTGTCGCGGTGAATGCGCAAACACAGATGTTATCAATACCGATGCTTTATTATTTCCGATTGCATGCAGATAATACAACCGGATGTGAATTATTGGTCAATTAGCGAATAAATTCATTAGCAATTCGTGCTGCTGAAAAAATATTTGCACTAATTAGTACGTTGACTCGTCGGGAATGTCAAATAAATACGATTAAATACAAAATAATGTACGATATTTTTAAAATATAACAGTGACATCTAACCGTAAAGTATGTAAATAATAATTTAACCATATAATCAAACCTTTTACATAAAATAAATATTATTCTATGAAATAGTTTAATACACTATTAATAGATGTCTCTTATTAATAATATAATATTACAATCAAATAATGGTGTAAATAATGTATTTATCATTAAAAAAATATACATTGTGTCAATAAAATCAATCCAGATACAAATACTTATTTTTTAAAAAAAATATCATTCTTTCTTACGTTAAAAAAATCAACGATCCTTTTACAAAACGTCTATGATTTTTTTTGCATTGAATTCAAATTTCAGATACTCTTGGGGACCTTAAAACACTTAAGCTATTGAATGATTATATTTATTAAAAAAAAACAACTGAATATGCATAGACAAAATTATGTATTACTAGAAGTATTAGAAAAGGAAACATATAATAAATTCGTTAGATTCGTTTTTGGTATTTAACAAATAACATACATAATAAAATTAAGGGATATTATAATAGAGAAAATATCCTTATTTATACAGACAATTAGTGCTATGAGTTAAATATAGTTTTCATTATATAATATTCGGTAATATTGCTAATAAAAATATCAAGAAAAATGATAATAGATATTTTTTAGATCAAATCGTTCTTACTCATCCGCTTCTTGAGACTATTAAATTAAATCAAAGTCTGTATGAATTAAGGACGAATAAAATTCTGAAAATATTATAAAAAAATAGAATAAAAACAACATTTGTGATAATATTATATAAAAACATATATTGTTGTCGTCGTGTATTTAAATATTTATGTGGGTATTATTAATATTGAAATTATTCATCATTATGTTCAAATTGATAGAAGGGCTGTTCAAATTTGTATTTTTAGTGTAGTAGTATAATTAAGCATTATTACATACAAGAAATAAATAAAAAACTTGTTCTACGAATGATTATGTATTTGAAATCATAGGATTGCCATGAAAATTTCGCGTATATACTTCCTTACTTGTCACTTGTTACTAGTTAAAAGCAGATAACGCCTTAGAGGAGAGGAAAACGAATACCGTAGCAAACCCACTTGCCTGGACACAGTCGAGAGGGTAAAATCCGATACCAACAGGATAGAGGATATTCGTCCAATGCCCTGCAATGGCCAAGAGAGGGAACTCTTTACAAAAAACCGCATACCAAGACGGCTTGGGTCCCCGCGGTATGAACACCAAAGAAGAGCCACAGGTTCTTTTGGCCTCGACTGCTGTGCATGGTATCTCTCCAGTGAACTATGATCACTTGTAGGAATTTAGCCACTACAGTTTTTATTTTTAGAATAATCTATTTTTTGTCAAGATATTGATGAAGAGGTCATCTATTTCCTGACTTGAAATGCTTGGTGCCTCTGAGAGACCCCCTTCGGATGACGCGGTTGTTTTCGAACCGTCGTGATGGATGGGTTCACTTGTTTTTACTGCTGGATTTTTTGTTCAAATATATTTGTAATAAATGCCAAACGTTTTTGATTTGGTTTATATTAGATATTTAGATTATCTATGCCAATGAAAAATATGAAAACACTTTGATCGTCTTTACAAGAAGTTGTTTTAGGGGACTTATGGCGAGGATCTTCAATAAACGTGAACCGATTTATTTCAATTGTGTTCTTAAACAATGGCATAAGTCCATCTCATAAAACAGCAATAAGTTTTTCTGCTTTTAAAATTCCACCCTTCATATTGCACCCCAAATCATTACACTTATTCCTACAACTTTTACGGTACTTTGGAAAAAAATCCTCTAATTGATCTGCCAAACCCCTTTACATCCATACTCCATCACTAAAGTGGCAGTAACGGCTTTACTAAAAAAAATACGTGTTTCTAAAAGTTTTTAACAGTTGCGTTTAATTGTATCGGCGATGTTTCTGGAACTTAGGCAATAAAGGTTATGTTTGCAACTCTTTTGTAAAGCCCAATACTTGTTTTTTTGTAAGAGATCATCTATGGATGATTTTGTAACCAACCACTCTTTGTACCATCATTTTTTTTTGGATATGAGGGCTAATCAATCTTTGAGAAACAGATGTTTTTATAATCATTCTAAACTGGATAATCATACTACTTACAGTCAATAATGAAATGTTTAATTTAATAGAGATAACTGGAGTTGTCCATCTCAGGCGATCCTAGAATCCAGGACCTTTCAGAAATTCAAATGATTGTTAATTCTAACTGGACAAGGGTCAAGTAACCGAAAAGAGGATTTAATATAAGTGTTCCAAGGCCTGTCATGTTAGTGTTGGAGCCACGAGACACAACTGAAGTTATATCCATCTACACCAGTGGTTCTTAACCTGGGTTCGATCGAACCCCAGAGGTTCGGTGTGTCAGTCTCCCGAGTTCGGCGGAGGTCAAAACACACACCCAACTTATTGTACGATATTATGAAAAATGATACGACGTATGATATAAGGGTTCAGTGAACGCGCTTATGAAACTGGTGGGGTTCAGTACCTCCAACAAGGTTAAAAACCACTGCTCTACGCCATCTATACAGTCATCTCCCAAAGATGATTTTTTTTTTAAATATGCAAAAAGAATTCCTATTGATAGCAATTCAATAAAGCTTCAAGAATATATAACATCATTAAAAAACAAGTTAAATAAAAGCGAATTGGCATCTGGTGACGAGAACGTAGCATGGAAATTTCTAGAAATCCTTCAGCAAATTATCGAAAAAAAATCATACACTCCTAATCAAGTATTCAATGCCGATGAAACTGGACTAAGCTGGAAAAAAATACCCAGTCGAACGTATTTGGCGTCCGAAAAAGGAGCTGGTGGTTTTAAAGCAGCAAAAGATCGCGACATTAGTATTCTTCAGCAATGCTTCTGGAGATAGAACGATGAAACTGCTATAAATCCTCGAGCAATGAATGGTATTAATATAAAAAAAATCCAGTACATTGAGCAGCAAATAAAAAAAAACTGATGACGACAACAATTTTTACAGATTGGTTATATAACTATTTTGTACCGGAAGCAGAAAGCTACATGAAAAAGAAAATAAAGTAATTTTAATTTAGGATAATCCACCTGGCCACTTACATGAAACTCAGCATCCAAATGCTGAGGAGGTATTTTTACCACCAATTACTATAACTTTATTACAACCTTTAGGTCAGGAAAAATAAACACTTTCAAGACTTATTACATAAAAGGAATTTTTGACTAAAAGTTTTGACCAGTAATGATGAATTTTCTGAAATTATAAATTTATTAAAATCATTGGAAGGAAAAGGGTTTAAAGATTTAAATAAAAATGATATTGTGGAATTGAAGAGGTAATAACTACAGATGAATTAGTTAGGCATATTTAACATCAGAATCAAATCCTGACATTGAGATTTTATTTATTAACCGAAAAAAATTAGATGAAGTTCTCCAGGTGGCTGGTAAATTGGCAAGAATTGTTTTAAAAATTGATCCAAACATGGAACGTGTTCTCAAATCTGAAAAATATTTGTGCACAAAAAGGAAGAAATATACAAGGAATTTATAAAAAATAAAAAGCAATCTAAGATCACAGTTTTTTATAGTAAAATCTACTCAAGATAATAAGGATATTTCTACTTATTGTGTAATTGAACTGATAAATTCTTCTAATGATGATGAAAGCGATTTCGTACCCGTTATGAAAAAATTAGAGATAATCTGTTGCTCACCTGATATTATATATAAAAACATAATCTATAATTATATATGGTACTGTATATAAAAAAAAATACAAGACTAAAAAATGAGTCGGAAAATTCCATAGAAAATGTAAAAGTATTCAGCAAAATTACCATTACTTTTTATTCCAACAATTGACTATATATGTTCGATAATTAAAAATACATTATTTTTAATTGGCACATTATCCGATTTACTATAAATTCTGTGTATTGCCGTCGTTTCTTCCTATTCAATTGCGGGTGATCTGGTCATCGACAGCAAAAAAAGGTGAGTCTCCCCGTTCAACATTTGCAACAATACCATATAATACATTATTTTTAATATTTATTTTTATTTCAGTTTTGCACCAAAAAAATTACTATAATCATTTAATAAAATAACAATAGAAAAAAAATAATAAAACTATTATATAAATAATAGAAAAATAAATAAAATAATTACAAAACCGTAATAAAAAATACAAAACAATGTCTACAACAGTCAAAGAACGCATCCATTTATTGCATCAATCGCCTCTAACTCCGTTGTTTTTACTGAAAACAAAACATGAAGAGCAATTTGATGTGCACAAGGATTCGCCGTTTTTGGTGATTATATTTTAATTATATATTTATGGTGTTATTGTTGAATATTTAACTGAGGCAATTGTGATTACAGGCACCGCATCTCAGAGAAATGTTCGTGCGCATTAGCAAAGTTTCGCCGTTCATTTTAAAGAAGAAGATTCAGCTGAAAGATGTCGTTTTTCCCGATCTCGGATTCGCCCTTGAAATCCCCAGAGATGGCAATTTTTCCAATTTTATTTCCCGCCATCAAGTGATTGCAGCGAAGCTGACCAAATTATTCATGAGTACGCATCTATGATTTTATTTATATTTTTAATATGATTTTATTATTATTGTCACAATGTATTGCAGGCATCAAGAGTCTCGACGATTTAACATCTGTGATAGCTTTCGTAAGAGATAGAATCAATCCTAGTTTGTATTTCTATTCTCTGGCGGTCGCTATGGCCCACAGATCTGACATCAAGGATTCTACTGGCGATATTTTAAATGCTTTCCCTATGAACTTCATCACCACTGCAGCCCTAACTCAAGCCAGAAACCAGAGGGCGGTCGGTGTTTTTTCATCTACCACAAATCCCATCGATATTCCTGAAACCGGATCTTTCTTAGATGAAGAGTATCGAGTCGCGTTCTTCAGAGAAGATCTCGCTGCCAATTCCCATCATTGGTATTGGCACATCGTTTATCCGAACGAAGGCGACATTGAACTCGTTAAAAAAGATAGAAGAGGAGAATTGTTCTTCTATATGCATCAACAGATGATTGGAAGGTATGTATATATTATTAAGTTTTAGTCAGACCTTCTATAACAAATCAGAAACACACTATAGAAGCCAAGACACATTGATCGTTTATTCATTCGCCTATTTTAAATTACCTTCTTCAATTTTATTGTTCCGTGTTATTTTTTATTGTCAACCAAATGACATTGACCTTTAATATGTTTCTCTCCCTTAAACTCTCCTCATACATAAGGGAAGAGGGCATTTAATTTCATTCTGTAAATTGAACGAAAAATATCGATTATTTTTTCATTCGCTTAGTTTAAATGACCTTCAATCAATGTCTCGTGTTATTTTTTATTGTCGATCAAACGGTATTGACCTTATTTTTTTTTATCACAAAATACGTAGTTTTGACTTCAATTTCAAACAATATATATTATTTCAATTCGCATATTTTAAATTATCTTGTTATTTTTTATTTTCAACCAAATGGCATTGACCCTTTAATATTTTGCCCTCCTTTAAACCCACCTATAACGAAGGCACTCATACATAATTTAGGCATAGTGGTCTTTAATTTCATTCCATAACTTGAACAAAATATATCGATCATTTTTTCATTCGCTTAGTTTAAACGACCTTCAATCAATGTCTCGTGTTATTTTTTATTGTCAATCAAACGGTATTGACTTTATTTTTTTTATCCCAAAATACGTAATTTGACTTCAATTTCAATCAATATATTTTTATAATTCGCATATTTTAAATTACCTTGTTCAATGTTTTGTTATTTTTTATTGTCAACCAAATGTCATTGGCCGTATTTTTTATTTCGCACGACAACGTATTATATTACAAATTTACGAAATTAATTAACATAATAATAATTTGAACGTGTTATTTTATTGTCAGCCAAACGGCATTTACCCTTTTTTATTTATAACGAAAAAATCGGGTCTAAGTTAAAGAAACTAAAGACAGTTGTACAAAATTTGGGACGTTTTGATGACAACGTTTTGATGACAATGACATGTTTTGGGACAAAATTCATTTTGTAAATTGAACGGAATCAATACATCGATTATTTTTTCATTCGCCTATTTTAAATGACCTTATTCAATGTCAACGTCACGTGTTATTTTTTATTGTCAACCAAATGGCATTGACCCTATTTTTTATTCCAAATTTTGATTTGAATTAATTAGGTTACAACGAGTTCAACTCATTGAACATTTATTCCATTCGCATATATTAAATAACCTTGTTATATTTTTAGTTTTTTTTGCGTATTTGTTATGTTTTATTGTCAACCAAAGCCTATCGATCTTTATTTTGCGCGAGAATGGAAGAAGCGTTATAGGAGGGTTTACTATATAATATTACGTAATTTAACTTCAATAAATTTAATTAGTTTTTCGTAACGAATGGTCTATTGTCTAAAATAGGTGATAATCAGTATGTGGGAGATCTGGTGAATATTTAGGATTGGGTAAAACTTCCAACTCAGGCTTACATTTTCTTGAACCAATTTTTGAGGCCAAAATGATACAAAATTCTAGATCGGATCGTTTCTTTAACAGTTTGTTTTATCATCATCGATATCTCTTCGATGGTTTGATGTGGTTCTGACTCTACCAGTGATCTTAAGACATCATCATTTTTGAGGTCGTTCTTTTCAAGCGATGTTCTTGACTAAGCCACCATTGACACTTGTTTAGTTTGAAAGCATCATCATGAGTATTTTTGATAACTTGGGTAGCTTAATTAGCCTTCTTCCTTTGATCGAACAAAACAGCATACAACACCGCAAGTGCGTCTCTTTAATTGTTGGCCTCCACATCCGTCTACCTTAGGGTAAAAAAATGATTTTACTAATTCACAGTTTTTGCTTTAATATTATGCCAAAAACTGAAGTGTTTACTAGAACGCGTCTTGAAATAGATTGACTTTAAAGATTTTTATTACTTTTCGGTCCTCATAATATATTGATATATTGCTTAATTTCAGATATAACATGGAGAGATTGTGCGTGATATATTGCTTAATTTCAGATATAACATGGAGAGATTGTGCGTGAATCTGCCAAGAGTTGTATCTTTCAATAACTTCCGGGATCCAATCGCTCAGGGTCATTATCCTAAATTGCGCGCGGCTAATTCCAGCACTGATATTCCCGGAAGACCGGCGAATATCTCGTGGCATGATCTGGATCACATTTCAGATAGGAATTCCGTCAAAATCTCGGATATGATGGCGTTCAGAATGAGGATCGAGCAAGCCATCGATACTGGATCTGTAGTCATTGATCAGGAGGGAGTCACCGCGGAGAAGGATGGCACCAGGCTCATAAGACACAAAGATATGACGATCGATATGTTGGGAGATATGGTCGAGGCCAGTACTCTTAGTCCCAACCCTATCATCTATGGCAATTTGCACAACAACGGTCACATCCTGGCAGCGTCAGCGCACGATCCAGAAAAGAAGTATCTAGAACACATGGGAGTGATGGGAGACACGGCCACGGCGATCAGAGATCCGTTCTTCTTCAGATGGCACGTCCTCATGGACGATATTTTCCAAAGGTTCAAAACGTCAAAGAGATGCCCGCCATATGTATCCACGGATTTGTTGTATCCGGATATTGCCGTGAAAAGCATCGAGATGTTCGAAGATCCGTTGTTTTATAAGAATGTATTGACACCGTCTCAAGTGGAGATGATCAACAAGGGTTACAAAGAGGGAGTGGCTCAGAGTGAATTCCATACGTACTGGATGAAGTCTGTCGTCAAGGTCGATGGTCTCGACTTCAGAATGGACAAACCGATGTATGTCAATTATAAGCATTTGGATCATGTGCCATTCTCGTACAAGATCCAAGTGAACAACACCAAAGATGCTCGCAAAGGGACTGTGAGGATTTTCATGGCGCCGACGGTCGACGAAAACGGCGCCCCTTTCCTGCTGAAAGAACAAAGACGTCTATTCGTTGAGATGGACAGATTTGTGGTCGACTTGAATTCGGGTCTCAATACGATCAACAGAAAATCTACCGAATCTTCGGTAACGATTCCGTTGGAGCAATCCTTCCCCGAATCGCTTGTAACAAACAAGGAACCGGCGTCGATGGACATGTACTGCAGATGCGGATGGCCGCAACACTTGCTACTACCGAGGGGAATGATGAGCAGTGCCAAGTACCAGCTGTTTGTAATGGTGTCGGACTATGAAAAAGATAAAGTAAGCACTGAAAAAAAATATTTAACATATCGATATACCATTAATGTTGTTTACGATTGCAGGTAGCCATAACACCGACTGGAATGTGCAAGGAATCATCAAGCTTCTGCGGCCTCAAGGATAACAAGTATCCCGACGCCAGATCCATGGGATATCCCTTCGATAGAGCAATGGACGAATCCCAATACCGCTACGCAACTGATCTCGTTGCTAAAAATAGCAATATGATGTTAACCGATGTTCAAGTGAAATTCACTGAAACCATCGTCGACGATCCCCGTAGCAAAACCAATTGAATAGCAAAAAAAATCTGAAAAATCATAATACTAAAAAAATTGTTTTTATTTATTTAAGGTGTTTTATTCCTATTTTTTAAATCCATTTATTTTTATGAAAAATAAATGATTCCAACGCTAAGCTTAAAGCAATGTTTTTTCACTGAATGTTATATTCAATAAAAATTATTATTCAATAAATAAATATATTATAATTTGTTTGTTTTTTTTTATTATTATTATTTGAAATCAACTGGTTAAGACACATCTACTCATTATACAGAAACATTAAAGTACAGTAAACCCTCCTAAACAATCCCCCCTATAAGGTTTGTGGCGGTTTTTTCCTATAACGTCGAGCCCCCCTATAACGTATTTTTTTAAAAAATTTGGATTCATTTAAACCTTCAATAAATATTTTATTAATCCATTCGTCAAGGCGCACAGTGGAATTAATCATGAATTATACTGCCAAAAATTTGTAACTTCTTTACGATTTGAACTAGAAACTATGAAATTTAAAATAAATATAGGTTAAATAGCAATATTTCATGATATATATAAAAAAGTTGTTACTTATTATAAAAATTCTTCATCAAAACTTTTGTTTGAAATGCATATATATTTATATATTAATAAAAATAGATAGAATATAATTTATTGTAGTATGTATATATATATAACATTAATGTGCAAATAAAAATCGTAAAGATATACTGAATTGAATTAGATATTCCGCAAATGTATCGCTCGCTTTTTTCAACTAACGTGATTAAAAATGCAATTATGTACTTAAAAACTGCATTAAAATGACAAGATACAGATATTTAATTTAATAATAAATATATATTTTCTAAATTAGGGCAAATCCTGTTGGCATTTAAAAATACTGCCAAAGTTAACATCTTGGACAATCGAATATATCTACCAAGTATTTTAAAAAAATAAAAAATATAAACTTAATTATTAACATTTATATATTATTGAATAAAGATGGAGTACGCTTTATTCTAGTATATATAAAATTACTGTGCAATTAATAATTGTAAAGATATACAGTCAGATAGCGTTGAGATTTGGCACCAGGCAATAACATGTACATAATGTCCAAGTTAGTCCGATTGCATCATTTAAATATTAATGCGGTCGCGTTCGCAGCGTGGCGGGAGATGCATCAGCCACAAATGCAGGGATATATAAGAGCTCCGGCTGTCCGGTAATGGCAGTGTGATCACTTACGATTATTAATACTTGATTGAAGCGGCTCTCAACGAGCTCGAGGCAAGATTCCGTAAATAAATTGTGTCAAAACGATTCAGCGTTTAATTGGACGAAAGTAAAGGATCGTCCCAATCCTGGTCCAGTGAACTTCATCCTTTACACCTCCATCTAATTTCCAGTTCTTACACTACATCATTTTATTACACTTTGCTTTGCTGCATCGCCAATAAATACCAGTAGTATTCTTCTTTGAACCAAAATAGATGTACATGATTTGTATATGTAGACATAACATCCGGTTTGGGAGTATTCCTCGGTCTTGTAAAAAGTAATAGCTTCGTTTTCCGTAGTCGGCAGAGTGAATAAGTTCATTGTTAAATTTGTGTATGCGATTGACAATTGTGGAAAACAAACAAATGAATGAAGTATTTAAAATATTTTTATTTAATTTTGTTTTTTAATATGTGTGCGTATAACAAGAAAGTACCATATTTTTCTATATTATTCCAATACTAACGGTCCTCGAGTATTGGAAACGGCATGTATTTTTGGCACGACTGTTAATTGTATTATTCTTTTGTTTCAGGACTAGTAGGATTACAAAATATTGGCAACACCTGTTACATGAACTCGGCGATACAAGCTCTTAGCAACACTCCTCCGCTCACTCAATATTTTTTGGATTGCAACGCTGTCGTCGACTTTCTTACCCACAGCAAAAAGCCTGGACTTAGCAGGTCTCCATGCATATTATTACGTTAAATAATAATGTAATAAATGTTTTGATAAAAAGTCAACGATAAGACTTTTTGTATTCAAATTAAGACTATGTTTTAATTAGAAATTCTGTGGAACGGACTCGAATAAAAATAAACCATTTTAATTGCAGGTCTTATCAAAAACTGGTACGAGAGATATGGAATAGAAATACTCGCGGATACGTAGTACCGAATTGCATTCTGTACGGAATTAGGAATGTTAGTAGCTTTTTAATCGTGCTTTCTATCGCAAACATTTATTTTAATAACAATAATTTATTAATTAGGTGCATCCAATGTTTCGTGGATATCATCAGCACGATACGCAAGAGTTTTTGCGGTGTTTTATGGATCAACTGCACGAAGAACTCAAAGAGCCGATAAGAGCGAACAAACCCGTTCAACGCAAATCACCAGAATTAGGATACATTACTAGGCAGCCGGTTCAACAAGCCGGTAATCCTCACCGCAATGATATACTTGTTAACGGTTATAAAGCAAAGCGTAAATTAATTGCAAGTATGAACACCACATCAGATTAATATTTATACGGAGAAATCCCACGAATGTGTTTCACCCAGTTTTTTTGTTTGTTTGTTTATATCCCGTTTTTAAATGCTTTATTAGCGAACGTTAATATTTTTATGCGGAAATTGAGCATCGTCCGTTTACGATTTACAGATTCACAAAACAAGGAATTAAATTGCGAGAGAGGAAGACTGAATAGATTCAAGAAATCGTCTACTAGATCATTTGACAACATTCCATTGGCCACCGCTAACATGTATTGCAGGGTTCATACGCAATCCGAAAATATTGAAAACGGACAAGACTTTTTGCTCGGTCATCGACGGTCGGCTAGTTATTGCGATCCACGAGGTTATACTCAGTTACCGCAAGAGTCCAAGGGTATGTACAGTATTATATTTAATTATTATAGAGTATCGTATAATAAAACGATTTTAATGTCGGACAGAATCTTCAGGCGTATCACCCAGGCCGATATCACCCACCAATATTATGGATTATGACAGTTCCGGCAAAGAATGCGAAGACGACGATGAGGAGACATATGAGACTTGTGATTCTGGAGGAAGCGATTCCGCTTCTTTAAACGGCGAAGAAACATTTCTCGCCCAATCAAATAAAGGCTATAAGAGAAAGTAAAATCGTGCCGATCATGTTTTATATTCATTTTTTTCTTATTATTAATTATACGTTTGTTTATAGAAGTGATTCTGAGAATTCCGATAGGCATATGAGCGATAACGAAACTACCGATGGCAATACTCCGGGAGCAGTGCAATTTAGAAGTGTAATATCCGATGTTTTCGACGGCAGATTACTATCATCTGTACAGTGTTTAACGTGTGATAGGGTATAAAATATAAATATAATTTAATTTCATATTAATTATTAGGGGTACCGGAAAGTAATCAACATTTTTTTTGCTGGCGAAAAACATTTATTTATTTAAAAAAATCTTAAATACTAATCATCAAAATAATTTCCATCATTTTCTAACTCTTTTTGCCGAAGTGTTGATGATGATTTCGTATGGATTTTACTTTGCCGTTCCTCGCTCACTCGTTACAGGTTCAGGTTGCCTTCGACCTTTAGAGCGCGTCAGTAACAACATTATTTGGCTACGTAATCCTGGTGCAGGTTCATCCAATAGCTTTGTGGAGGGGTGGGCCCCTCTTTGTGTCGGCAGAGCAAAAGTTGCACGCCTTAGCGATAGTCTAAAACAGCCGCCGGGTGTGGCATTGCTTCCATACGAACGAGTTTCCTCGTTGCCACTACGGCCTGGGAACTGGAGGACGGGATGACTTTGTTAGGATTGGTAATGTGATGGAAGACAGCTTGAGCAACTATCCCAGTATTTGCCTTAGGGTGGCTAGGGAACAGGGATAATTGCGCCTCTACACGAGTTACTGATGAGAGAGGCGCAATTACCAGGTCAAATAAACGGGCTGGAGCAGTGAATATGTTGGTTCTTGGTAGTCAATGGCGTTGATTTTTATTATAATGTGGTCATCATGTGGTCATACTTCGGAGGGTTTCTCTGACTGCTGGCCCGATCAGATGTCGATGTCAAGTTTATCCAGTCATGCTTCAGCCTGTTCATCGGCTTTATTTAAGGCGCCGATGTCTCCGCTCAGTTTCCTCAGTGAGCAATCATTCACACTTGCCGACATAAAGACATTCGATTCCCTTGTTAAAATAGTCCTTCCAAGTACGTTTTCACTTCTCCAACATTATTAAATTTTTTACCTCTTAATGTATGCTCAAACGATCTGAAAAGATGGTAATTTGATAGTCCGAGATCCGGTGAATAAGGTGGACGAGTTGAAAGTTCCAATCCAAGTTCCCTTATTTATTACTGTGTTATTTTTGTAGTGTGAGGCCTCCTTTTTTTGTTATTGACTAAAACGGTCGCTGTAAGGGTCTGACCAGGTTCAAGCAATTCATAGTGTGCCATAATTCCAGAAAAATCCCACCACACACATACAAGGACCTGCTTTATTGTTAGTGATGGACAAGGGGTCGGACCAGGTACTTCTCCGAAAGAAAGCCATTGTTTTTTTTTGTACAGGATTATTATACAGCACCCACTTCTCATCTCCAGTTACAATTTACCGCAAAAATGATCGGCTTCATACCAAGACAAAAGAGACACGCAGATCGTACACCATTGACCCAGCACCGTCTGATGACACTTAAGTTTAAGAATATCTCCGAAAGTGCCTGTAATTTTTTCCACTGCTTCGTTTGCCTTCATTCCTTGGTCAAACAAAAATATCATACAATGACTATTTTAGCCGAAAAATTAAATTTACAACGATAGCTTTAACGTAATAACAAAACTTACGTGTTTGCGGGACCGTATGTCGACACAAACTAACTGCGAATGAGCTTATCGAAGAAATTTTGATTACTCTTCGGTCCCCAAATTTATATTATATAAATATTAACATTAATTGATTTTCAGATATCGACTCGAATGGAAACTTTTCAAGATCTGTCTTTGCCCATACCCTCGCGTGATCATATGGCAGTTTTGCACAGCGGTTCGTCGAACACGGCCATAGGTTTAAATAATTCTTCGAGCGGCGGCGGACGCAATGCAGCTTGTTCCGATGCAGTTTATTCAGCGACATCCAGTCAAGAAGGATGGGTTAGTACGATGCTAAGCAATCACGTCGGTAATCGGTGTTTCAATTATTTAATGTGTTTGTTTATGCCTTTAGTTTTGGTGGGTCTTAGGATGGTTACGCTCTTGGCTATACGGTCCACCTGTCACACTTCACGATTGTTTAGCCGCCTTCTTCAGTGCCGATGAATTAAAAGGAGATAATATGTATAGGTATAATAAAAATATATCTATTTTAAAATTAGTTATGTATCCGTATATTATTAATATAACTTTATGCTGATATGTTATTTTAGTTGTGAGAAATGTAATAAATTACGGAACGGAGTGAAGTTTTCCAAGGTGTTGGGTTTACCTGAAGTGTTGTGCGTACATTTGAAACGATTTCGTCATGAACTCAGCTCGAGTACGAAAATCGGTGCCAAAGTTTCTTTTCCGTTGACTGGTTTGGATATGAGACCATATTTGCATAAAGGTTTGTATTATCATCTTAAATTTTTAAGTCAATTTTCCTAATTACTGATTATTGTTTTATTTTTCGTTTAGATTGTGTTTCGACTATATCTACATACGATTTGGTGGCCGTGATTTGTCACGCAGGAACCGCCGGAGGTGGACATTACACATGCCTAGCCAAAAATCAGCAGGCGGGTCAATGGTTCGAGTTTGACGATCAGTATGTGACGGGCATTACTCCCGAACAAGTCTCCACGTCCGAAGCCTACGTATTATTTTACAAGTGAGATTTATTTTTGTCGTCTATTATTTGCCGATAAATACCATTTTTACGATTATTCTCTTACAGAAAAACCAATCCACGAATGGCCGGATTAAGGATACGAGCCATGGAGCTCGTAGAATCAATGACTGAATTAAACGATATTAAATTTTTCATTTCAAAGCAGTGGATAAACAGGTTCGAATTACGAGATGTAATTTATATTTTTGTCACATTTACAATATTTATATGAATATTAGGTTCAACACTTACGCCGAGCCAGGGCCAATCGACAACAGTGATTTTCTATGTCCACACGGAGGCGTTTCTCCCGATCGTGTCGATATTGTGGGTCGCCTGACGCTCGAAGTATCGCAGCCGGTTTATGAATTTCTATATCAGAAGTATAATATACACATTTTTCTTTGTAATGTGCGTTTTGAATTGTTTTATTCACATTAAGCTCCTTTCTTTATTACAGTTTTGGGGGTGGTCCTGCGTGTAATCATTTGCATTTGTGTTCCGTGTGTTTGGAAGAAGTTGAAAGACTGTATATGCGGCAGAAATTTGAGTATGAACAGTTTAGAGTGCTGCACCGCAATTTCACGGTAAATATTAATTAATAATTTGACTTAGAAACTAACCGTTTTTGAATCGAAATACTCGATCAAGTGATTTTCGACTTTATATTTCGAAAAGTGGGCTCCATGGATCTAAAGAGAACATAATCAGACGGAGCAAGGTCTGGGGAATACGAAGGGTGTGGGAGAACCTCCCAGTTTAACTCTTGTATTTTTATTGGGTCATTATTGCTTTGACATTCTGGCCCTCTAGGTTGGGGGTTGGTGACGGGGTCGACTGCTCCACTCTAAAAAACAATATTTACATTTAGATCTGGACTGATCTAAAGAATGGACACAATCAGGGAAACTAGATTTCGGTGAACCGTTCACGTGTCAAGGATACAGTCAGCCATCGAAAAGGCTTATGGTTAACAAGCCTTCTCGTCTCCAGAGGAAACGAAGATCGAGGCTGAGGTAGTCGGATTTTGCATAGCGGGACGCTGAATCAGGATAAAATGGAGAAGGGTGTTGAATAAGGCCAGGGCTCTACAATAGGGCTGTCGCACCTACGATGATGATTATTGCTTTATGAGGGTGTCCATTATCGTGATCATTTTTTGTTAAATAAAATGGTTGATTTTTTTTTCAATTTTAATCTTTACGATCTAATCTTCAGTAATTGTTTCATCCGGTTTATTAAAACTGAATTATTAAATTCGTGATAAATTATATCCTCTTACATCCCAACAAATGCAAAAAAGAACTTTCCGGAGTGTTAAACCAGGCTTAAGGGTCAGAATAGGAGTTTTCATTGATTCCATTGCATTTTTTTACTTATGTTATCGTAAACGCTCCATTTCTCATCTCCAGTTACATTTTGGTGTAAAAAGAATTGAATTCTTTGTCTCGACAATAAAGAATCGCATGTTTCTCCGCTCTTCTTTGTTATCTTCGGATGTGCTGTGTCCAAATTCCCGTTCAATTTGTTTTACCGATGCGTTACAAATATGACTATGAGTCTCTGGGATAATTCCTCGATAGTTAATCGAGGATCCGACTGCCAGGGATCTCAATATATCAGCATCAAATTTGACAGGTCGTTCAGATTCAGTTGCATCTTATAGATCTGTATTTCCTCATTTGAACCTTTGAAACCTAAATTGACATCTACGTCCTGTCAGGACTTCTCCATAAATGTCTTCAATGGTTTTTCTGGTATTCAAACCAAGGTCGGAAAAAAGTAGCATACAATATCTGATATGTCCTTCGTCAATTTCTGGTTTTGACATTTTATCCTTAACTATAATAACTTATATAATATTTCTAAGCAAAAAAAACTTACAAACATGGTGACTTCTCCATTCTTTTGGATCCTCTAATATATTTTTTAAATTGCAGGATCGCTTGGATGCGGCTTCGGCTCTATTTGCAATAAGCATGAATTGGTTCAGAATTTGGCAAGCTTTTGTTTGGAATAAGACGCAACAGCCTCCGCCACCCATCGATAATTCCGGAATTATTATCGAAACCCAGGTTGATTTTATTTATTAACGAATATAACCAAGTCTAAGAATTATTTATTTAAATGTTTGTTTTTTAGGATAAAACATCTTTGCCAACAATAAAACCGGGATCGGATTATACTCAAATTAGCGAAGAAGTGTGGAGATTCTTTTACGATATTTACGGAGGTGGACCCGAAGTTATTCTCAAATCTGCTCCCGTCGTTCAGGCGTCGAGTTCATCGTCGCAAAACGTCGCCTACACCGACAGTTCCGATTATAATTCTTCACACTACACGAAATCGCCGGACACTGTCGTGACAAATTACGAGCAGTTATCCATAAAAGATTCCGACAATGACGAAAATTATACTATCGACGCTCGTTATACCAAATCGCTGTCCAATACCGATTTATTAACGACAGTAAATAAGATAGAGAATAGAGCAGCTCCAGTTTTTGTCAAAGGCACGTCGCTGCAAGACGTGTCCGTGGGCATACACAACGAAACCGTCGATCACTTATCCAAATACCACAAGCATTCGTTTGTGAACAAAGATTTAGAAAATAAAAAGATGTATTCCGAAGACGATACGGTCGATAATTCCAGTATTCCAAACGGCTACGATTCGGACGTTCACAGTAGTCAAATAAAAATTAAAAACCCCAGAGACGTGGTCAACAACGATATCCACGGAGGCAAGAGAAAATTAAGAAAGGCGTCTTACAACAATTCCAATGCGAATAAATCCAATTCCGATTTCCAAAATAATACATTCCATGAAAACTTTCAAAAAGACAACTACCATTCGGATAATGTTAACGCTAGTAATAACGATAATGCTAAAATTGCCAACAACCTCGGTCATGATTCGAAGTCGTACGATTTTTACGCAGCCAACGACAACAGCTCTCCAAAGCCAAACAAATTGAAAGGCAACAGTTCGTTGTCGGACATAAATCATTATTTCAATAAGAACGGAGAGTCGTCGAATCCGGAAAACGACGCCGTCAAGACTAAAATCGAACCGAGCGCCGGCGTGCATCAAAACAACAAGGGCGGCAAACACAAAAAATCTTCTAGTCGAAAATCGAAGAAACAGAACGGCGCCCACAAAAAGGGAAACAACAGCGGGGGCGCCAGCCAGACGCAGGGAGAAGTACCTCACGCTGTCAACGGCGCCGAACGAATAACCAAATGATTTCTTATCGCTATTCGATTCATGAATAGACTAACTAAACTAGTTTCAATTAAAGCGGCGGATAGAAAAGTGGATATTGTTTAATAAATGTGGGCACGTGACTGACGATTTCAATTCTATCTCGAATAATGTCCGTGATTGTACCATTAGTGTGAAATTATTACCAAAGTTTATGTGACAATTTTTATATGCATTCTTGTTTTGTACGAATAATCAAAGTTTTACTCGCCTCCTTCAAGTATTATAATTCTGTACAAATTGACAAATTGATTCTGTATTCAAATGCAATGCCGAAAAGTCGTATTTTTATTATTACGAGCCAGACATAACCTCTCGAGTCCAATCGCAAGCAGACCATGATGTTTTATTTTGGATTAAATTATCGGTTAAGTCGTAAATAACTTTCGATTTTTTTTTACTTTTATTTTGCTTTAAAAAATTTATAAAATTATATTAATTTATTATATATAAATTACTGTTAAACATAACCTTCTCCCATCTTATCGGCAACTTATCGATCCCTTCCTCATAAAATTTGGTGGGTTTGGACTGAACGAAAGTATTGAGGGCCTGATTGACTTGCTCATCATTAATGAAAGTTTTTTCATTAAAAAAATTCTGCAAGGAACAGAAAAGGTGGTAGTCCGTAGGAGCAAGATCTGGGGAGTAGGATGGATGTGCCAAAACAGACCAATTGAACTCCAGAATTTTTTCTTGACTCACTTTTGCTGTGTGTGGAGGAATGCTTTTCCAGTAGTTTTTCATGAACTCTTTGCAGCTGCTGAACGTATGTATTGGCAGTAATCGTTTCGTTGCACTTCATCGTGGTGAATAATTCCTCCAAGATCCCACCATACACACAATAAAGTTTTCTTGCCATGATTATTGGCTTTAGGGTCCGGCAGGAGTGGTTGATCCTTTATCCAACCATTGTCTTTTGCGCACAATATTTTCATAGGTGATCCATTTTTCATCGGCTGTCATTATACTGTCCAAAAAAGGCTCGATTTTATGCCGAGAGAGGAGTATTGTAGCAATAGACATTCGGTATACCTTATTTCGGTCACCGAGATTATGTAGTATCCATATATCTAACTTGCTGACTTTCTCCAAATTTTCCAGGTGGCGATAAACTGTAAATTGTGACATATTGAGTCTCTCTGCCAACTCCCTAGTCGCTTGATGTGGATTTTGTTCCAATATCGCCTTAAAAATGTCATAATCGAAGTCGGAAGGGCGACCTGCCCTCGGTTCATCTTTCAAAGACTCATCTCCATCTCCTCCAAAGAAGCATGCACTCTTTGATTCTCCATTTTAAGGGTTCAGAATAACACCACTGTAACGTCCACCACATTAAATAATTATCGAATGACTGACAGGTCACTTATTTATTTAGAGAAAACAAAAATCCCCTTCTCTGGTGACTCACTGAATCGGAAGTTATTTATGACTCAACCTAATATTATGTAGATAAATTCTTAGCCGAAGGGGAATGAAGTTGTCGATTCAAGTAGATTGTATTAATCGTTTGATTATCGGCCGATGAAGTTTTAGGGATTTTGTCAATTTTACGCTTATGCTCTCATCAAATCTTAATATACAAATTCTTCATTTTATCGTTTATAATTTAAATTATATTTTAATAAACTGTGTTAATCGAGGGTTACCTATACATTTAGATTTTTTTTAAATATAGTATGTATGTACATAATATGATCACGTTTATGCATAATCGCAGATTGTTAATAATTAGTAGTGTTAATATATATTTTTTTTTAATGTAACGCTGAATAACGCTAGTCAACGCCATTTTTTGTGACATAGTTTTGAAATAATTATTTAAGAGTTTGTCTGAATATAAATTATCGTTGACCAGCGTTTCTATGTAAGGAATAAATCAAATGATTTCCGGTGATAATGGTTATTGTATGTTTTTATTGGTACATGGGTTTGTTTGTTGATGTGTGTTTAATCGTTTCTCAACCCTCGCATCATCACCTTGCATTTTAATGCACAACTGTTATGCATTTAATTTATTCTATTTATTGAAACTATATATTTTAGTAACGTATTCCATTGTTTCGACCCATTCCATATTTAACCTTTGTACGTGTTTCTCCTCCGAGACGTCGTTATAATGAAAATCACAGTTCCGGTTCCTAAACATTGCCGAGATTTAATTTATACATGAATAAAATAATATTTTGATTTAATTTTTTAGAAAAATTAATGTTATCCTTCGATTTACTTAAATTAAATATATTATAGAATTTTTTTTATAATGTTGACAAATCGGTTAAATTTTTTTTCGGTATCGACGTTATGTACGCATGCAATATTATCCCGTGAAAATTTTCAGGATAAGTCCCACGTATCTCGATGTATATTTACAAAGCCCATGTATCCTCGGATTATATTTGTTTGTAAAAAATATAACTTATTATATTGGAGTTGTGTATATTTGTATAAATTGTTAAAACATTGTGTATCTCTTAACATTAGTATACTGCATATATAGACAAATAGAGTATCGACGATTACCGATGGAAATTATTAAAGTTAATATCTCAATATAGCCTGGCGGTCATATTCAGCAATATTTGTGATAGATGTTTCGTTCAGTTTACGTTTCGTAATAGTCGGTCAATCAGTATTAGTCTGATGATAGGGCGAACGGCGTTATCATGCTCTCGTGTATGTGGTTATTAATGTATACGTCGGCTTACATGTATGTATATAATTAAGTTTTGAAATAATATGTACGTGTACAAAGGAAAACAGCAATGACACATTTTTTTTCTTACATATATATGATTATTATACCATTGAATAAATTATTGATTTGTTATTTGTTATTATTGCTGTATTATTTTTAAACATTGAATATTTTATGTGTTTAGTTCATTTTAAGTTTACTATTAAAATTTTTATTGTAAAATTTTGTTTTCGAATGTTCGTGAAGTGAAAGCATTCACTTTTATTTCATCACTGTTTTAAAATATACATATATATATTTATTATATATGAACGTAAATTTATTTATATTACCAAAAATATTTTTAATAAATAAATATCGGCATTGAGTCTAATCGTTGTTTTTATTTTATATTGTCTAAATGTAGGAATTTATTAAGCAAATGGATAGAGGATTTAAATCAAAACCACATGCCTGTTAGTACCCTAATCATAATGAATAAATCACTTAGTCATTGAGATCATTTAAAATCTATTTACCAGTTTTCTATTATACAAAAAACAGTTTACTAGTTTTTTGGCAAAATAATCGCAAAGCATGGATGACACAACATTTATTTATGGACTGGTTAAAAACTTTAAATATTGTTGTTGTTGAAGTTGAACCTCGAGCTCTTCTGGTGTTGGACAATGCGCGGGGACATCCTCTGGAACTTGAGACACTGTGCACTGATTTTCCCGTTGGAAGCTACCCGTAATCTCTCACATTGAGCCGCCAGAAATCAGAAGGAGTCGCTGCTCTCACCGGCCTCTGGAATCGCACTTAAGCCCGATACCCGCACCTACCAATCCATGAAGACCTCACCGTCTTTATCGATACAGTTTAAAATCAAAGAAACCGCGTGGACAGGCCATGGAGAGATGAAGCTCAATCCTTAAGAATCTGGAGTGAGAGTGGAGTATCTGCTTGAACAAGCATTCCCGACCACTGCAGAGCCCGGTTGAATCTCAGCGCCAAAGTCAGGTAACTCTAAACCCGTGCCCGCTTTGAGTCCGCGGCAGGACAAGCCGAGAGCCACCTCTACAAATGGGGGTACGCAGAGAGTCCTGTAGTCTTGAGGCGATCAGTCCACCAAGCACACAGTGGAGGAATGTCATCTTCACTATTTTCCTGGTGGCCTAGCGGCGTTAAATACCCTTAGCCCGAATGCACTACAATGGCTGGCGTCCGGCCTTCTGGGCCTCCATGCGTGGGCGATCATCTGCTTGACCAGCGCGTCATTTACCATCCATCACCTCTAATTACTATTTTCACAATTACTATTACTATTATTTTTATTATTATTATTATTATTATTATTTTTATAGATTATTGTTATTATTGTTTATTATTATTTTACGATTGTAAGCCATGTATTCTAATATTCGCTTACGACAAATGGAAATAATAAATGAATATTCTTTTGGGCGGGGCGGGAATTAATTCTTTCAGATTTAGGGGGCCGTGACATGAAAGTAATTGGGAAGCACTAATTTAATGTACTCTTTTTTTGTTACTACTATTATTTTTTGTTATTACTATTTTCACAATTACTATTACTATTACTATTATTTTCATTATTATTATTATTATAGATTATTATTATTATTATTATTATTGTTTATTATTATATATTATTGATTATAAATAAAACCATGTATTTTTTGTATTCATACAACAAATGTCGGTACTATTCAAGCATAGACAGCGGTGTTGTTTAATTGCCGAATCCTTCCCTAATATATGATGTCTCTTTTTTACACCATACCATTGATGAATTTAGGCGTTAGTAGCCACTTTTGTTTCCGCCCCCTTCGAACTTATTTAGTTTCGGTCACGCCTTCACATTTACTATTTGAGCATAGACAACGGTTTTGTTTAATTGCCGTCCTCTTCTCACATATATTCCGTCTCCGTCACACGATGATGCGGTCAGGCGATATCAACCAAGCCCTGATGATCTCCTAATATTTATTAAAATAAACCAAAGAAATCTGCCACCGTTTTTTTCGACGTTGTGGGCGCATTCAATAATATATTTCGATAAATAATGACTTCCATTAAAACTTCGTAAAAAATAACAGGATTTTGATTAATTTTTTCACTGCTGCCGTACTCTTCTAATATATGTCCCTTCGAACTTATTTCGTTTCGGTCACACCTTTACATTTACTATTATATATTATAGTGAGAGTGGAGTGTACTATTATTTTTATTATTATTATTATTATTATTATTATAGATTATTGTTATTAATATTATTATTGTTTATTATTTTACGATTGTTTATATAAACCATGTATTCTGTATTCATACGACAAATAAAATAATAAATAAAATATTCTTTTTTGGGCGGGGGCGGGAATTAATTCTTTCAGATTTAGGGGGCCGTGACATGAAAGTAATTGGGAAGCACTAATTTAATGTACTCTTTTTTTGTTACTACTATTATTTTTTGTTATTACTATTTTCACAATTACTATTACTATTATTTTTTCATTATTATTATTATTATAGATTATTGTTATTATTATTATTATTGTTTATTATTATATGACTGTTGATTATAAATAAAACCATGTATTTTGTATTCATACAACAAATAAATAAATTTACTATTCAAGCATAGACAACGGTGTTGTTTAATTGCCGTCCTCTTCTAATATATGATGTCTCTTTTACACCATACCATTGATAATTTAGGCGTTAGTAGCCATTTTTTTTTGTTTCCGCCCCCTTCGAACTTATTTAGTTTCGGTCACGCCTTCACATTTACTATTTGAGCATAGACAACGGTTTTGTTTAATTGCCGTCCTCTTCTCACATATATTCCGTCTCCGTCACACGATGATGCGGTCGAACTGACCTCCTTAGTCCTGATGATCTCCTAAATATTTTTTTATTAAAATAAAGCAAAGAAATCTGCCGTTTTTTGACGTTGTGGAGCGCATTCAATAATATATTTCGTCTAAATAATGACTTCCATTAAAACTTCGTAAAATATGTAGGATTTTGATTTAATTTTTTTCCTGCCGTAATATATGTCCCTTCGAACTTATTTCGTTTAATTCACACCTTTACATTTACTATTCAAGCATGAACTAGCGGTGTTGTTTAGTGCCGTCACTCTTTCTAATATATGATGTCTCTTTTTACACCATACCATTGATAATAATTTGAGGCGTTAGTAGCCATTTTTTGTTTCCATAGCTAAGACTTATTTAGTTTCGGTCACGCCTTCACATTTACTATTTGAGCATAGACAACGGTTTTGTTTAATTGCCGTCCTCTTCTCACATATATTCCGTCTCCGTCACACGATGATGCGGTCAGGCGACCTCCTTAGTCCTGATGATCTCCTAATATTTTTTATTAAAATAAGCAAAGAAATCTGCCGTTTCGGCAATTTGTGTGGGCGCATTCAATAATATATTTCGTCTAAATAATGACTTCCATTAAAACTTCGTAAAATGGGATTTTGATTAATTTTCTGCTGCCGTACTCTTCTAATATATGTCCCTTCGAACTTATTTCGTTTCGGTCACACCTTTACATTTACTATTATATATTATAGTGAGAGTGGAGTGTACTATTATTTTTATTATTATTATTATTATTATTATTATAGATTATTGTTATTAATATTATTATTGTTTATTATTTTACGATTGTTTATATAAACCATGTATTCTGTATTCATACGACAAATAAAATGTCGTAGTGCTACTTTTTTTGGGCGGGGGCGGAATTAATTCTTTCAGATTTAGGGGGCCGTGACATGAAAGTAATTGGGAAGCACTAATTTAATGTACTCTTTTTTTGTTATTTATAATGTTTATTTTATTGAGAGTGTTTTTCAATTTTTGCAATGTTTTTTTATAATATCCCGTTGATTGCGGCCATGTCCAGAACGTAACCCCCGCGATAACCTGTAATTTGGTTTCGGTGTATCTGGGCAAGGTAATATAGTTTACAGATTGTGATCAGTATTAATTCTGTCCCCCTTAAAAATAGTCACCATCGGATACACATCATTTAGATTTTTTGCATGCAATCGTTTTTTTAAATCTTCAAAACATGGAACTTAATTTTCATAAATGGAGTTTGATATCAATTTCGGGGATTCTGTGTCTCTCTTATCATTTTTGGCAAAAGCCTTTCCTAGAGTAGTGTAGCTAGAAATTTTGGGCCCGGATGCAAAGGTGGCCCCCCATGTTATTAGTGTGCATTTTGAAATATGCTTGTTAACGGTGCTTGAATGACCTATTAATGCCAAAGGCCATAAAAGCCCCTAATTCCCGAGGGCCCAGAGGGCCTCAAGGGTGAGGCCTCTAAATGGTCCAGATGTCTTGCATCCTTTTTATCTATTATATAAGTCGCAGGAGAATCATGTCCGAGAAACACAGAAACTGGAGCATCATAACAATTTTTTTCATATTTTTTTCCCCTATTATTTTAAGTAAAAAGTCACTGAGCACACCAAAACCACTGTAAAGATTTTACCATTGTAAAGACCAGTGACAGTGACAACTTTAATTATTTTACTCTAAACACTGAACGTTTTTTTAATGGATACTTAATATTTCCCTACGATTTTTCTAAAATCCTGGAAAAGATCCCATATATCTTTAACTTTAACATTACAGCATCGACAATATCATTGTTATCGTGTTACAAATATATCCTTTAGCGTTCAATTATTTACATTGATGGGATGTATGGTTAGTACTCGTAAGATGCAAGATGTGATCACTGTTTACACTCGCAGTTAACACTTGCAGCTTCTACAGAAGGACCGAGAATTTCAGAATATTGTATGTACTTACCGTTGAATCTATAGGATTTGATCATAACAAGGAGTTTGTCTTCAGGGAAAAATATTAAAAGATAATAGAAAATAAGGTTAGTTTTAATTATTTATTGATTTGAATTGCCAGATATTTTACTTTTCCTACATATTTAGACAATTTTGGAATGGAAAAAGGATCTGAGGGACTTTTTGGAACAAAATTTCATTATTTATTGTTATCACCAAACGAATTGAAATCAATTATGTACACTGGGTTTTACATTCAAATATGTTCACTTTATTTTCGCATCTCATCTTAACAAATATAATTTATATAATCAAATACACTTTTATGAAATTCGATCTCTTTTCAAGTTTCATTATTATTATTTTTTTTCTCCAAATATAATCCATATAAAATATTATTTTAATTTTAAATCATTAAATCTCGAATATAATAATTTTGTCTTAATTTATCATTCGGAATTTACATAGTACACTGTGGTTATATTTACAAAATTTAATATATCTTTTAAGAATTCACACGACAAAATTTAATAAATACATACAATAGATTTTTTAACATTTAAAAAACTCGGATACTCAATAACAGGCCAGGCACAATTTTTTTACTCTCAGGCTCTGTAAGAAAGTTCATAAATTTATACATACGTATTATTTTAATATTATTTTTTTGAAAAATAAAATACTTTTTTATAATATTTCAATAACATATACTTATATCGTTTGTATGTACAGTTCAAGCACATGTTTTTTAATAACATGACGATAATTTTGTTTGATTGGATCAACTATGTATTTACTGAACATTGTTATCTTCCGAAAATAGGGCTAAGACATCTGTCAAAAATACTTAAACTACAAATCGATTCCACAATGGCTACATACATAAAATTAACTTTGGTTCTTATTTCATATTCTTCACTAATTTATTTTTGGGCGACGCGACACCAATGACGTCGAATAAGTTTTTACATTACGCAGTGCATATGTCGAACTAACGATTATAGATTATTAAAAATGTGTCATTGATGACTCTCACTTAAAAAATAAATTTTAAATATATAATCAATTTGAATATAATCTCTTATCATCGATATTAAATTATTAATATTAATTTGTTCCTTACACAATTTAGCGGTAGTAAAAAATTAAGACATAAAATTAAGTACGATTACTACATACTAAAATGACTACAGACAGTATTTATTTAATAAATAAAATACTTAAGTGATTCGAATTTAAAAAATAATTCGGCGGCGAAGGCAAAGTGGGTAAATTACTATCGTTATTAGGAAAAGTTAACCTACGACAAAATATTTCAATAAATCATACGGACGATGAATAAATAAATCGCATTTTTACATTATGCAAATAGTATAATATATAATAATGGAAAGAAATTTACAGACGCTCAATTTATTTATTCCTAAACAATGTTAAATGGTAACACGATAAACGATATCAGTAACTCATCAGTGAAACGTCTCTACGTTACATATAACTCGAGTATTTATTTATAATTTCATATAAACCGTGGCAATGTTCTGTGTGTAATTCAATTTCAAGTAAATACTGACGTAAATCCAAAACTGTTAAACGCTAGTTTAATTTGTAAAATAAAATAATAGTTATATATCACAGATATCATTATCAAAATATTCAATGAAATTGGTTAATAATGAATGTTTAAATTTGTTTTATTATCTTTTGGTATAATATTTATAAATAATATATAATAAATTTTGTTTCGCTTAACAATTACCGTTTTTTTCCGACTTAGTAATTCAATTCTTTTACAGCATCTAGCATGCCTATGTTACATTGTATTCCTATGTTAAATTCAGCACCGCTACTTTATATAAATTCTTTACCATTTTTTCACGTTCACACACCACATAGTCCATTAAAAATTTAAATAACTGAGTCAACACAATTTTTCGAAAACATTCCTTCCGTTCACGTTACGATCCGGATAATGTTTAATTTATAACAATGTCGCACAAGTGCGCTTAAGCGACCCTCAAGGTTGCTGTAACAATAAAGTCTCCAGTTCGTCTGCTGAACGGAGCAGAAAAGCTGCAGACTCCCTGTAACCGGTTATGAGTTGTCGCACTGCAGCCATTTCGGCGGTGTTCAATTTATGCGATAGGAGTAGTGGTTTTCCGCTCTGGGAACCGTGCGATATACCGGTGGACGAGTTGAGACCTAGGGCGGCCACGGCATTCGTGGACGAGAGGGAGCTCGGAAAACTGGCTTGCGATAGATTAGACGTGTTCTTCATCGAGAGATCCGTCGGTCCTGATGTAAATAAATGAATAAGATGATGTTTAATACGTATATATTTCAAATGATCACCGGTGATTATGTTTTTACCATTTCCTGTGAGCGATGAGACGCCGAGCCCACCGAAGTTGAGTCCTTGAGTGTGATGGGCGCCGGCAGCCATTGCTGAAAACAATGCGTTTTGATATGCTGCCATAGCAGCTGGCGGTGGTCCTCCCAACGACGATAACAAAGCTCCACCGACTAACCCTGATCCCGGTCCCGACACTCCACCGACTAGCGATGATGAAAAATCTCCCAAAGATCCCGTTACCGATGGCGTTGATGTTCTTGAACTGTTAACGTGATTATTAATCAATTATTTAATTAATTAAAGCATTATTATTATATTTATAATATATACCTGGTATTTTTTCCTCCGCAGATGTCCATCTGTCCTTTGCTTATGTTATTATTATTTAAGCAAATTCCATTTTCCAACGAACTCTGAATGGAAGCGCTGAGCAACGACGGTAAGCTATTGTTTGATGGATCTCCTTTGACTCCCAAGCCCGGACTGGCTCCTTGAAGTTGGGCGGCAGCCACGGAACTGTTATACAGACCCAACAACGAATGACTAACCGGAACCGAGGACGCCGTAGTATCAATCGACTGCAACACCAAAGACAAATACGCATTATAATTTAATTTTAATACATGTTTTGTTTATTTAATCAGATTTTTTTAAATGATCCTACAATTCCCGGGGTTGATGTAGGCATCGGCTGACTTACTGGTTCTAGACCAAGTCTCATACGTTTTGCGTTATGACTCTCGTTTTCGCACGCTTGCGCCAATATCTGTTCCGCTTGCACAGAAGTCAAATGAGCCGGAGTCGGTCTTATCTATTGGGAATATAAATTTAACGTTATTAAAACATTCGTAAATATGAATTATTCATAACATTAGGTGTTAATACGCACGGTAGCATCCCACGACGGTGTAGCCGACGTCCCCGACGGTAATTCTCCGCGGACCTTTTTGTTTCTGCGACAACTTTTCAGATACGTCCTTATTCTTTTACGAGCCCTCTCCGCAAACTCTGGGAATTGCCTCGTACACGAATCGATGATGGCTTGAATCTTTTCTTTGGGTTGTTTTGATATCGGCACGATACGGTCCAAATTTTCATCGACGAACAAACGCACAAACATCTGTCGGTTTTAAACAATTTTAAATTAATTAAACTGTGAATTGTTAATGATTATTAAATATGTCATGATGTATTACGTTGAAAGCTTTTAGTCGTTCGGGATCATGTTGTTGAGGATCGAGACGATCGTCGCTCTCGTCGTCGGATCCGAGCGCATCGTCGTCCTCTTTGCCGTTGCCCGCTGACGATGATGTTTCATCATGATTACCTCCCGGATCGACGCTTCCTGATCCTAATAGAACTGGACTCTGTAAATATAATATAAAATTAGAAACATATTGACGAATATTGATGAGATTATTTATTTTATATGTCGGTTTGAACTTGTTGACGTTATTTCTTTTTGTGATATGACCTTAAAACTCACCGGTTGATCTCTTAAGGATCTAGTGGGTGGTCTACCACCTGCAAGCCCGAGTGCCGAGTGATAAGAAGCCCACAGTTCAGCCATATTGGTTTCTCCGCTGACACTGTCCATCGCTTCACCGTTGCGTCCTAGAATACAACAAAACATTTAAGTTATTTCGACATGGTCATTCAAAGTGCACAAATGCAAAAGTGAATGTGTTATCGATCGGTCCCCGTTTAGGCGTGGAACAACTTTTGTAGCATTTGACATTTCTGCAGCTGAAAGGTTCACTTTGAGATGTGCGTATAATTCGAAGATATGCAAATTCGGCACACGGTCAAGTGTAACATTGTTGCATTATAAATCAATTATGAAGATTATCGTGTCGTGTAATTTTTTTTTATGATTGGCCCGACTCGACCGAAGAGGAAGGTGCCACCCCGCGACCTTTAGCTACCCTCAGTTTATGTAGGGCTCCAACGGTCGTATTCATGAGCGCATCGTGAATTCGTAATCAGGATTACATAAGAAAAATATAAAATTGTTGGGGTGCCAAAGGGCAAAATCGGCAAAGCAACAATTATTAAATCAACATTTCGAAAACCAATGACTCCAACCGAAACTGCGCGCGCAGATGCGCGCGAAAATTGAAATTTTGACATTTCACTTTGAAAAATTGGGTCGCACCGACTGACCTATGGTGTGCGTATGCTAATTTCGGCCAAATTAAATTGTATCGCAATTATTTTAATTATAAAGATACGTGTCAAATTCGATATTTACAACCAATTTGCAAAAATATTATTAAATATTAAGAGTTTTAATATTCGTACATAAGGAAATACGAAGGTCGTAGAACAATTTCAAGATTTTCATCCAGATATCATTTTCACAATTATGCAAACTTACCTGTAATTATACGATAAAGCGAAAAGCCATGACATTTCCCATAAAAAACCGTTCAATTGTATTACGTAAAATAATTACTTTTTATATATAATATTGTATTATCAATTTTATATTGAAAATTACGTGATTAATCATTTCAATGCGGCGCCCATGACGTTCATGGGCACACGAATCGTGTCCAGAGTGCGTCGTCATAGACGTTCATTTACGCGAATCTTTCGAACTTTAACATGTAAACTAGAGAGCTAACAATAAATATATATATCTGTGAATCAGTGAGGGTCTAGTGGACACGGCGAATTCATTTTTTTAATTGAGATGGAAGAAAGTATCCTAATTGAAACGTTTGCATAGATTTTGTATATGAAAACAAATGCAGATTCGAGTTAAAGATTTAAAGAGGTTAGTTATCTTCTATTTTATTTAGATTCATTTATATTATTCGGCATAGTCGTCGTTGTTATCTGACGCATCGGGGGTGATTTATCAAAGACTGAGAGGTTACGGGGCCTAAACAAGTAGCTTTTTCGATCTCAATGATATACGAAGAGTAGAAACAGATATTTGTTTAAGACAAAAGCACTTTTTTTCTCAAAAATCAACAATTTCATCATTTCATTTTGGAGGCCTTCCGGATTTTGAATTGTGTTTCATTTTTAAATTCGTATGAAGAAAAATGACACTTCTATTCGCAATACCGCATACATATGATATATAAATATAAATGAAAACATATATAACAGCAATAATAAATAAATATCAAATCTACCCATCAAAAAAAAAAACCATAAAGAAAAACAACTAAAATAATCTATCTACTAAAAACACACCACTCACACGCTCTATGAAGCCAAAATCTACCAGGTGTCTTGTTTGTGTGTGTCATGGAGGAATGCTCTTGTGATGCTCGAGTTTCAATCATCAATCCAGATTTGCGCGAATGCATAAATCTTAATCAGAAAGAAAAGTCCATTGTGAGACGCACAATGGCCGCTTTGTTTGTTTCTCGTGTAGTTAGCCAAAACAATCTGAGCCGTATCGATTACGAGCTTTCTTATCGCCTCGGACCATGCCCACTGTGCAAACAAAATCTTAAATGTCTGCAGAGATAAGAGTGTACCACCGCGAAGCTGAATAATAAGAGAACCTGCTATCGTGCAGAAGGAACCGAACACAATTTCGCATCCTAACAGATTATCTTCAGATTGCAGACACCGAATATAAATAAAATATTAATCCAATCAAATATATGTGGAACAGTACGATTCTCTTTTTACACGATATATACGCTAAAGAAGACACCGCGTAAAAAAAATATGAATCTGAATTTTAATATTTATTTAAATATATAAATATTTACATAAAACAATTCAGCAGTGAGATATTCTCGGAAATACTTTGTTGAGAAAATGTTTTCTCTCGTGATGATTATTTTTGTTATATGTATTTTTTATAGCCACACGAAATAAATGCTTAATAATATTTTTTTAAAATTATTATTACTATATATTTTTTTAATATTAATTTAATTAGTTAAAAAATGTGAAAAATATTCAGATTACGGACCAAAAAAAGGTTTTTTTGGAAAGTGCAATAAACCCTTTTATAACGTTCTATATTATATCGCGGTTTTCTATAACGAATTAGACAGTCCCTCCCAAAACAACGTAACTTTACATCATTTAAAATACATATTACGTAAATATGTAACATAATATATAAAATTCCTGTTCACAAATTTTGTACGAGTGCCTTTGTTTCTAAAACGAAGGTTTTCTATAACGCGGTCCTAATTTCTTCGTTATAGGAGGGCTGATTGTACATATTGTGCGGTTTTGTTCGGTTCGCAAGTACTTTTGTAAGTTTCCAGTCTATTTTTATCAAACTGATTTATTGTAAGATGAGGGTCGTAAGCTCCCATCCCTCTGTCAGCCAGCGTCACTCAGAATTCCTCGTAAGATCAACCATCCGAATACTATTAGCGCTCAGTAATGGTTAACGAGAATATCATTAATAGGATTGTCGTTATATGCAATGAATCACGCCCAGTGGCGCGCACAATCTTCCGGCGCCCGTGTGCGCCGCACAATCTGGCCATATGGCCTTAAAATAAATTGAAAAATTAGATCCTCATCCGTTGTAAAGAAATCATGTGTCAAAAATGTAAAATATATTCAATTATTAAGAACTTGGTGGTAAAAATTTGATTTTTAAAATATGCGTTTTGAATAAAGTACGCAAGTTCTTTGGCATTTACAGCTGACCTGGTTGTTGGCGGCCCTGGATTTGAACTTTTAATCAACGGCGCCAACAATCGACGGCCGCTCGAACAAAAATGCATATTCTAATTCGTTAGAATGTTTAAAATTCACTTCGGTTTTTTTGTTCTTCGGCGTTGCAAATTTACAGGTGTGTTCGCAGGTGCACTCCGACTCTGGGCTCTGTCTAAACATTTAGCAAAGGTCACGTACGCACACGTTGCGATTTGACGGAGCGAACGGATGGCGCATGTTCGTGTGTGTATGTCTGGTGAATTTGGTGTTCTAATTTAGAATTTAGACGATGCAAGCCAATCAATTTCTGCCGAATAAGTCGTGTTCACCGACTGTTGTGTTTACCTCTGTTCTGGGTGTGTATGTTCCAAGCAAGAAGCATCAATTTCAGCTTGTCAGCGTCTTTCATGTGAATACCTGCCGGCGAAACAACACAAATTGCGTCCAATCACTCATGTGTGCTCAAAGTAAGGAAATTATTTCAAAATTTACAGATGGAAATAATAAAAATACTAATGACGACAGTACAAAATATAGAAAATTATATGAAACAATAAATAATCAAGGCGAGCTAGCGTATTGTGATGATCGATGATAAGCATAGCATACTGGGCCGCGACTCGCCAAATAAATATTTTGTTTAAAAACGAGATGATTTATCATTTATTTACCTGAGTATTGATCATCGTCGCGGTCTATGTCCGAGGGGTCGGAATTCAATGTTTCCTGCAAAAATAAAATAAAAACATATTTTAGTCACTCCGTAATGCATTGCCGTATCATAAGAAGTTCAGGGGAAACCATTCAAGTTGCAGATTTGACTCGAGTTACACGAAACGTGTATAGCTTCCCAACGCGTGGTTCGCATTACACATTTTTTTGAGCTGCATTCGAACTGCGTTGCGCCCGGACACTAATTGGACAAAGGACCATTTAATCAGTGCAATATGTTGTCGCTAATGGCGGTCCGCATTCCTGGCGGCCCTGCCTCCCTCCCCGGTGCAACGTGCAGGGCGCATTATAGCTCATGGAGTATGTATGTCATGTGTCGCACGTATGCAGATATGTGGGCAGAGTGCGGCCCTGCATTAACCAATGCGCCGCTGGCCATATCGGTATCCCGCGGGGGAGGACTTGACAGTGACACGGACAAAGCCCGTGGCTCTCGCCGGCTCTCGGCTGAGTGACGCAAAGACCTATCTGCATTTAAAAATTCCTTTTCAATCCCATCTAAATATCTGAGAGGAACGTCGCAACTCCACTTTCAAAGGGATGGACAGGAACAATCATGTCCAGAGAGTATCCAACGATTCTTCGATCATAATCAATCATACATTATCACGAAGATGATGAAACTATGAATAACGAATTATGAATTTGTATATGGCTAGATTGTGCGGCGCACACAGGCGCCGGGGCGACAAAAGGGAAACATTTTAAAATAATTTAATAGAATGAATTACATTTCGTAAAAAGTCTTTGCGTAGTTAATTTTTTCAAGCACACAGTTCTGCACACAGGCGCCGGATACTCTCGGCGCGCTTTTGGGTTGTATAATGCTAAACGATGAATGGTTATGTAATAGTGCTACGTTATGATTTTGCAAAATTCCTTGTTTACAACATACATCCATTCTTTTCATTATCAGAGATAAAAAAATGTATAAATGGCAGACGTTTTGCTGATAAAGGGAGAGTCGCACAAGCAGCTAAACTTCATATCAAAAGTGGTCCATATGGCCAGATTGTGCGGCGCACACCGGCGCCAGAAAATTAGGGACCTCGAGCGGGAAACATAAAACGTACTTAAAATTGACATCAAATAATATATAACAACATGAGTGATTGCCCGTAGTTCGTCTTTTCGAGCACACTAGACGCACAGGGGCGCTAATTGAGGTTCTGCACTTTTAACATTTATTTATTTAGTACTTCAGATGTGCTTAAATGCAATTGACGTGAGGAAGATAGACAAACATGTGTTTTTTTCAGATTGAATGCAGAAGTACTGCTGGATATATATGTCTCATGTCCCATGATTCTCTGTATAATCCAGTGGTTTAATTACATTGTTTCTTATACACCCAACCAATAATTATCGACACGCTTCTTATCGTACCTTGCTCGTTAATGAACATTTTCTAAGATTACTGCTGAATCTTCAGCCAGGATGTGTGACTGTTAAGCCGTTGCTTTCGATGGATCTTTTAAATGTTAGATGAATTGTTGATTTATTCTGGGAAAATGGAGTTAGGATCGGGGTCGCGGTGCATAGGCCAGGCATGGGAGCAGGGAGGGGAGGGATGGGCTGCAGCACGGGGGGTCGAAGAGGGGTTGGGTGCGTGCAGTGCGTGCTGCCTATCGACCCGCTGCCCGAATGTGCAAACAGCCTGTGTGACCTCTGACCCCAATGCGTTCCTGTTGTGTGGGCGAGCCCGGCGGACCTCAGGGTCCGAGGGAACCAGTCGGCAGGCCGTCGAGCGGCGCACGTGAGGGAATGTCGACCCGCGGAAGCCAAATATGTACAGTTGATAATGAAAAAAGTGCATTCGACACTTTGAGAGCAACAGGACGAGAGTGCAGCGAGCAACAATGGCCATTTTTTCGCACGTTCTCCCCCACCGCCGCACGCACTCGCTAATTGTTAATTTTCTTGCGACTGCAATCGCGCATCGGCCATGTTTGAAAGCGTCGATGCTGCGATGGCCCGAAATATGTCTTAATTTTCTGGGCACGTGCCCTCTCCATTTGTCGAGTCAAGGTGTTTGCCTTTTCAGTCGGATGCGCTTTTTGCATTATTCTAATAAAGGTCACCGGAATGGCATCAATTAAGCGGTGCCCTAGGCAGATGGGGCGCCTCGGGCTCCGCCTCCCTCCGGCGAGAGAGCGCCAATCAGACGTTGGGAAAAATGGAATGATGCTAATGAAGTGAACACCTCAAACACCAAATACGGAGAGAAAGAATCCATTATTATTGAAACTGGGAACCAATTACGGAACAAACGCGAACGCTTCATTGTAAATCATCCATAATGGATACGGGGTACATGCGGCTGAGAAAAAAAACAATATATATTATTATTAATGCGCTCGTACGTGTATTGTTTTGCATTGCGAGTGCAAATGTTGCGGGATGCGGTGCACGTCTCGGCTGGACCTCATTTCCAATTCTTTCCGTCAAGTTGCGAGTTTTCCGACCATTTTCCTCTCGAAGCGGGAAGTGTGTCAAGAACACCTGTTGAGCCACTCGGCAAGTTTTAAATCGGATTCATCTCTTCAAAATGATCGAGTATCTGCACATTAAGCGGCCATAAAAATTTATCTTACGGCCATACTTGTCTTGAAAATGAAGAAAAATCCCAACACTCGTCAAAGCGCGCTTAGATTAAAATATACTATAATAAACGATGCACGTATGCTAAATTTAATGCAATTTATGCATATGGAGTAATATAAGAAAAGAGCATCGCCCCCGATGGGTTCGTATTATATATGATTATATTTGAGTACCTGTTTTTCAAAAATGTTTGCTTAATGACCGTCGTGTAATTAAGTAAAGGGATTCGCTGCCGGATTGAATGGGTTTTTGTTGGTCGACCCAATTTTTTACTCCGCTCGTCAGAATGTACCCAAGGATTTCCGCAGAGGTTTTCTGTGGGTATTTTTTTTTTTTGCGAAAATTCTGTATTGTGGATGTGGACCGGTGATTTGTGTGCGATGGTGTAGCGATGATCACGCACTGTGCCGCACCTGCCTCCCCCCGGGCCCTCCCCCGGACCCCCGCCCCAGTCGAGGGGCCCAACCAATTAGGCACGCCCAAAGCACACCACCCCCGGGCGCTACCCACTACCGCAATCCACCTCTGTTCATTTCCCACCCCGCCAAACTGCCCCCATCCCCCTACACCTCCCTGCGCCCCCTTTTACTTTGTATGTGCCCTCCGATACGACCCAAACTGCTGAAACTATACTACGGAAAAGTCGTTAACAGCGCGAGGGGTGCGGGTCGCAAACTAACAAGAACGACATTAAAAAAATACGACGAAATATCCGGATGTGTTTTCGGTTCCAACCTGGATTTCGGAATCGGAGTTATTCGCTGTTTATACACAGGCCGAGGGCATGAAAAAGTCTTTCGGCACCACCGTCGGCGACTGGCGCTCCGCATTACACCCTTCCAGGCACATAATGGGCTGGAGACGGAGCAGGGTACGAAGGCGGGTGGTAGATAACGATAAACCTGTCCCACATATGTACCCATAACCCACGACATGATCTTCAAAATGTGAGCATTTTATACTCTATTTCGTGTCGTGTCATGATTAATATATAAATTATAATCCACGAGTTTGTCCCAGCTTATACATACGAGCGATGATTGTTATCGTATAGCTTATTGGATTCGACAGATAATGGAAAAATGGGCTTTATCGTATAAATCTATTTATATTATTTTTTGCAAAATCAAGAATATTTTATTACAGAAGTCAAATTTATTTTCTTGAGATCTTTATTGATGATTAGATATTCTAGCAGGATTTCTTAATATTGGTGTGCTTGAAATTATATATTGCGGCGCCTGTGTGCGCCGCACAATCTGGCCATATGGCCAACGCTATACATTGTGGATAAGAAGAATGCAATGCTATTCTGCCGATATATGATTGGAATCTGTCGTAAGAGAATAGTACGATGTTTTAAAGTATTTGATATTTGCACAAACAGGATTATTAAAGAATTATTTACAGTAAGTATATAGCAACAACTCGATATTTTTTAGCGCTTTCTTCAATCTCTTGGAACACAAATTTAAGTATGGAATTTAGTACTATCGGCGATTCTTCCGGAAAATGTTGTCCTTTCTATTATTTTTATCAAGAATTATTTGGACAAGTAAAAAATGCCCAAGCACACCAAGAAGTGTAGCAAGATAGAAAGATAAAAAAAAATAATAATCAGACGTAATAAGAAATAATAGCATAATCAGAGGCGCACCGTCCATATGACTGTGCGGCGCACACAGACGCTGAAAAACTAGATGCGTCAACGGGAAAAAATTGTAAATATAAAACAAGAATTTATTAAAATATATTACTTAGAATCGACATGAAATAATATATAAATAATATACAAGTGATTGTCCGTAGTTCGTCTTTTCGAGCACACCAGACGAACAGAGGCGCTAATTGAAGTTCTGCACACAGGCGACGGACAATGTCGGCGCGCTACTGAATATACTCGAATATTTTCAACAAAAACTATCAATATAAAATGGATATTCGGATTTAACGGATATCCTCGGTTGCGTTAGTCCGTTAAATCGAGGATTTAATTTATACACAGAAGCAGAAACGATATTTTCATTGAATATACAGGCAGCGCTCGACTTTCGCACAATTCACTATTACGCACATTTAAAAAAATGCAGAAAAATAATGTATTTAAGGAGTAAGTAAGGAATAATCAGTTGTCTGATTTTCTTACATCCCTCTACTTTCGAACATTCAACGTTCGCGTATATTTCCAGAAACTAATTATGTGCGAAAGTCGAGGGCCGCATGTATTGCTTTTCGGCACAGTTGGGAATTATTTAAACGCGTCGAAAGACATTTAATTAATTAGTCAGGCATTAAAACGCATAGATATATTTATGAATGGAATCTTTAGTAATTTTCCTGGGGATAAGAATGTAGAAATTGGTGCACACAGTTTAACATTCGCTATCTTCATAAGGATAAGTGTGCACACGCATGGCGATGTTGTACGCGTGTACGTCCACGGAACCGTGAGTGATGTGATACTCTACTCGGAATTGACAATTTAGGGTCAATGTGTTTCGTCACAAAAAATATATTTAGAATTATAGGAGTTATGGGTTGTGTGACGGGCGAGGTGCCGTTTTTATCCCAATGCTAAATAATTACAACAGTAAAAGAGGATGGGATTGCTTTGAAGTGCGCTGCAGTACGGCCCTCCTTTGTCGAAAGCACTTTTCAGAAGTAATTTGCAGAATCGCCGCAAGTTGCTCAGCCTCATTTCGTTTTACGGTTTCCACATCACAAAATTTTCCTATCGAGTTTTTCCAAACGGAAGGTAAAAATATCACAAGAGGTCCGGCGCGCCGCCTTTGATGCTCAAGATGTGAACAACAAAAAAAAATCTAGAAATAACTCAGGTAATGATCTAATTATAAAAAAAAATGCTGAAATTTTGTCATTAGACACCGGGTAAACAAAATAAACGCTCTGCACCCCATGCAAGCGAAAAATGCCGCTTCCACTGGATTCTATATATAACCATTGTTCCGAGAATCTGCTTCTAATAACGGAGAGACTCTGTCGGACGTTATTTCGGTACGAGGGGAAGAAGCCAAATCCCCAAATGCGTTTTCGGTCGGAGGGTCCGGCCACACGGAAGACGGCGCACGGACAGTCTCAAAATCGATCAGAGACCATCTCGGTAATTGCATAAGTACCTCATCAATGCGCTCTGAGTCAGAATTCCTTATGCAATCGACACCGGGGACAAGTTGCAGTGTTCGTGCATTCGATCAGAGCCGGCAAGGTTAACACCACTTACCTACCGCGCAGGACGGCTCAATCCGAACCAAGAGGGCGCACTCGCCGCCCAAGAGGAAGGCTCGCCGGCTTGAGAGCGCCTGCTCGCGTTATATAACCGACTCGAAGAGCACTGCCGTAAAAAAGATTGACGTCTCGAATTGACACGGTGGACAGTGGGAGGTCTGCCTCGCGCGGTCACATTCCAAGCGAGATCTGCACGTCGCTCGCCGCTGCGAGTGGACCCGAGCGGGCTCCGCGGTCGACCTGCAAGGCCGAAGACCCAAGCCGGGACTTCGGTCGGCATAGCACCGTCCCACTAATTGGGGACACGGGTGCGAGCCCACCTAGCCGACAATTAAAAGCACTTAGGTCTAATTGGGACCGATATCGAAAACAAAAACAAAATGATTTAACAACGCCTATCTACGAGTGCATCCGATAGTGTTATCGCGACGGATATGGAGCAATCTGAAAGCGGTCCACTCGTCCATAAGAGGCTCAATAAAATCAAATGCACTGTAAATGTTAAATGTTTTGCTTTCGGCGAGTCTTCTATGAATAATTCAAGCGTTTGCGAGCGACACCAACGTTACCATGTATACGTCGAAGATGACGAACGCCTTGAACGCCTCAGCACATCGACTGACCGATGATAACATCGAAAAATAAAATAAAAGATTCTCGCCAATCGACGGATCATCATCGATGAGGTTGATGGTGACATATATTTAACCCTTTCAATGCGGCGGGTCTAAACACAATTCTGCATCTGAGTGCGGGCGCCGTTTTGGACCAAATTATTTTTTTGGCGAGGTATATTTGTATTTACCGTTTATCGCTATATAAGACCATTTTCCTATACGAGATTTATGCAAACATGTTGATTAGGATATGTTCTTCCATCTCAACTAAAAATAAACTCGATTCGATTTATTTTCGTAATAATAAATCGAACAAAATATCAATTGCTCAAACAGAGATTAAGTGAGAAAAAAATGGGAATGCGAATCAAAATCTAAAATGCAAAATGCATTTTCTTATACCATTACATCCGTACACGTGTATGTGGAACACAATGTACGTGGAACACCCTTAACAACTCCTGAGCCAAAATACATCACCGATACTACTGCGGAGATTTGAATGAGACACCACGCGCATTTGAATCGTTACTATTCATATTTACATATTACATGGTTCCTATAAATTTCTTGTAATATGTTGTATACTTATTGATAGCTGTGTTTATTAGCTGATTTTGATAACAAACACCATCACTTAACTCGCACGTATTTGTATGCGCATGTACGTCATGCGCCCCGCACTGAAAGGGTTAAAGCATTGCAAGCAAAAATTACTTGGAATGCGACCAAACGGAAGCTTGAAATGAGTCCTACAAGTCCTTGTCAATAGGTCAATGAAAGCTTTAAGCCGTTTCTGTGAAGAAATCCGAAGAAAAACTGTGTTACATATTATCCGAAAGAAATCGCGTATTTTGTAACCTAATGTTCAAGTGCACTGTGTGTCCAGATTAAGTTAATACTGTTAAGCATTATTTATCAGTAATAAAATTAATATTATTGTCCAAAAATGCCCAGGATTGGGACTAGATACATAAATACAGTACGTAGATGTAAATTTAGGTTTCAAAGTTGTGTGATCCCTGATCCTCGATTAACCATCGAGGAATTATCGCAGAGACTCAAATTTCCATGATCCTCTGTACAGTCACATTTGCAACGCATCGATAAAACAAATAAAATTTGGACACCGTAAATAATACTTTGTTTTCGAGACAAAGAAATCGATCATGTTTACACCAATATGTAACTGGAGATGAGAAATAGGAGGATAATATAAGTTGAAAAATGCGATGGGCTTAATTTAACTCTCTGAAAAGTTCTTTTGTGCATTTTGTGGGATGTAATAATTGGGATAATGCCCGAGTGAAACAATTACGGCAGACGTTTAAATAAAAATCAAAAGTAGAATTTTGTTTAACTCTTCTTCTTCGCGATAATGGACGCCCTCGTAAAACAAGAATGAGAGATTCTGCCACACCCTTCATATTCCCCAGACCTTGTTGCTCCTTCTAATTACATTCTCTTCAGGTCCATGGAGCACACTTAAAGGGAAGAAACGTTTTCGTAATATAACTCGAAAACCACTCGAACGAGTATTTCGATTCAAAATCGTATGGTATTTTCAAAAAAAGAATCGAAAAAATACAAGGTAGAAAAAAATGCGACATTACTTTCGGGTACTGATATATCACATTTTAATGATTATTTTTTTTCGTTCATTACGACAGCAATAAATCTGTGGCTCGAGCAAATACCGGGCGACACTCATTGGCTCGCCGTAAATATTTGCAAATTTGTACGTGGTTTCGGCGCGATTGTTTAATCACGCCGACTTATATAACACTGCAAATTAAATTGTAAATTGAGGTTTACCTTAGGCAAGACGTGTTGAAGAAGTGCTCCGGCCTTGCGTTTGGCCGCCATGCTGGACCCTGACCCAAAGGCTGGACTCGGACGGGAGCGCTAATTAAAAGTTTTCCGACTTTCCTCCGGACTGCGAGGCTCGCATAGTCGGAGGGATCGCGTCGGGCGTTCTGCGAACGTAATCGTCAATGTGTATTGCATACCGATCGAGACGGTTGTCGATAATGTACAAAAAAAATGTCGAGCGACATCTGGAGATGCGTCTCGCACATGTGCATTCCGCGTGATAATATTCGCACGTTTCGCCATGTGTCTGCCGCACAATTGTTGTGCATCTTAACAATTCGTTATCAATTCGAAAATTTGCGAGTGGGCGAAGAGTGCGAATCTGCCGACTGGGTGGAGACGGGAGGGAGGTCGGCGCGCGTGTGTGTGCGCCGCACACCGGCACACGCACACACGCAGCAGCCGCGCGGGGAATTTATTGCGAAAGGTCAGTGAGGCCGAGTTTCGCGAGTGGCTATTGTTCCGACTATTCAAATTTCGCGCCGTTCGAATTTTCGCGATAAGCGTTTCCGGACCCGCCGTCGGATTTGTGACACACGCCGGCGGACATCGCTAAAAATATGAATTGATAAGCGGATCGACCGCATGCACACAAAATAAAATGCACACAGATGCACGCGTAAACAACGGAGACACTATTCAATTAACAAACGAAAAATTAATCGCGAATCGATAAAGTAACGCATCAACCCCAATAAAATATTATCACGAGATTGCACACGTTTATTATTATATTTTTGTACATTATCGACGGTGTTTATTATTGCAAAAATATTTTTTTGCGAACAGCGTCGGATACGTACGTCTCGATATGCGCAGATTCGATAAGTGTTCAATCACAACGATGTGTCAAACGTGCGTTTGCGTCATTGGCGAAAAGTTTTTCCGGTTCTATTTGCGATGTGCGGCGAGGGCGCGAGAGGAGGACGCGAGGCGTCGGGACGTCCGGCGGCGTCGGCTGCACGCGGCGCACTGCCGCCTCCGTCCATCCAGACTGAATGCATCAATGGACAGACACACATTACGCGCAGACACGTATACTACGTCCCGCTGGAAAATTCAATTTTCCCCGAATTTTCGCGACGCATCAAAACAACGCAAATCAAAAAAAAAAAAAACGCAATAATTATTTTTTTTGCATCGATACAAAGTCGATCAAATCGCCGTTTTCGATCGTAGATCGACTGTTTAATGCTAAATTTCGGCTCATCATAGTATAGACATAGTGATTTCCAAAGTGTGCCAGTGTTAGCACGCGTTCGGTCCTCGGTACACACAAGTGTTTACATGCGTGCGACCGGTGTGCGCGTGTGAGTGTCGAGGGCGATGTGTGTGTGTGTGTGCGTGGACCGAGGGTGGGGGTGGGAGAGGTAGCGGGCCATGATTATCCCGACCCGTGTGGGAGGAGAGGGCGGATGGGTACGTTGATACGGTCCGCACATTACTGACACTCTGGCGGGCAAATGGAAGCTCTACGAAACATTAAAGCAAAAATTATTCATAAAGCTCAGGAATAACCTCCTCCCTCGCACAACGCGATACTGCGGCCTATAAAAATACCGTGCTATGCAAATCACCTCATACGATACTCGCATAACAATGAAAATGTTAAATACATACATAATATTTCACTAATATTATTTATCTAATTTTTTTTTGATATACAATCAAATCGTTTTTACGCGAATTATTTGTCCTAACACGATTCCCAAAAACAATTATATTTAATATTTTACACGGTTTTTTGTGGAACATATCCACCGTGTAAAAAAAGAGTTGGGTGTATATTATGAATTATGGCGTTATTTATATCTAAGCATATTCCGAACATGTCATTGGCAATTGAACGTGACGCTGACATTGAAGAGTTGTCCAGTGATGAAGTAATAACCATAAGATATCTCGGTTAAACTTATATCCGAACTAAGTTATGAAAGAGAATATTTGTGATCGAAAAAAATATAAACGAAGCTTAAATCTGATCGGGCAATTGCAAAGATAGTATTTGATGGATGACCATGTCAGGAATTAGTAAATGTTCTTTCCACACTAGCGCCTGTATGAGCTAGATGTTCAAAAAAATTCAGAGGCCCCATGACTCATGAGGCCCCTCAATCCTTTGCATCATTTTGTCTTAACGTAGATACGCACCTAATAAGGAGCGCCATATTCACTTTGCAAAAAAAAACAATGGAAGTGACCTTGACAGAAGAATTTGAATCGCTATATATTTTGCACTAAAGAGGGCCCTGAGGGCCACTGATTGCCGAGGGCCCCGATGACTTGCACCCTTATGCCTGTTCCGGTCCGCTGGGTTCCGCGTCGAGTTTTGCGTTGGGTCGGGCGATTTCGCGAAAAAAATAGCAAAAGTTAAGTACATTTATCAATATTTTTTTTGTTGTGTTCAGAAAGGTTATCTCTAATATGAGAAAATAATAGTTAAATACTTCACAAAGTGTGGTCTGCGTATCCGTGTAGTATAATACAACACCCTGTAAACATTAGCGCCAACGAGGACTCGAAAACGCGTCCCCCGTACTTCTACGTTGGCTCGCGAGGACGCGTTTTCGAGTCCACCGGACCGCAACGTTTATATATGTTTACATATGCCTATACATCGATTTTCCTATTCCACGACATTCATAAACAATAAAAAATATGAATAAAAGTTATCAAAATTACTATTAGCTTTAATAATTATTGAATTTTTTTTGGATAATTCATTATTGAAAACGTCAAATACAAATCAAATACAACTTTTTACAAATCAAATACAACCTTTTGCAAATCATATTGACCCTTTTAAAAATTAAGTTAAACAATTAAATATTTTTCAATATATATCTTTTTTTTATCAGTTCCTTCAAAAATGTAAAAAACGGGTTCCAAAAACATACATAAATATATAAAGATACAAAATCCCAAAAATCCTAAGAAATTTATATTGAAGTTTTACTGTACTGTATTGTAATGGAATAAAATCAGTTCTTCAATCGTGATGCTAATATTTATATTTCTTTTAATGAACTCTAAACTTGTGATCTTTCATAATGTTTTATTAATTTAATATTAATTCATTGTTAATACAGTTTTATAATAAATCCTGCTATTATTTGCAAAGACAAAGTCACGTACTTTATTTTTAAAATAAATTCAAATTACTTATAAATATATTTTAGATTAAAAATAATTTTGAATTTATAATTAAAAACAAATTAAAAAAAACCATTGTGGTCATTTGCGGGTTTAGAATCATTGTTCGATCACGATCAAAGCGACCAATATTTATCATCAATGAATTATATATATAGGCACGTATACTACGTTCAGTGTTTCTACACACGCGCTTTAATTAGAAATATTATATTTATAATAGGACACAATTACAAAGTATTAAATAATAGTTTGTTCGGCCGCCGTTTGGAGGAGTGTACTTCCCCGCATGGGGTAGATCCCCGGGAGCCAGGGGGTCTGATGGGTTTGCCAGTGTGGGAGGAATTGTCGGAGGGTCGAGCCCTGAGGAGGTTTCGGAGCCCTGCGACGAACCACTCGCAATAAATTCATTTTAAAAATATAATATATCGCGCTTCGGACCGCGAAACGCGCCGGGGCCGCCGACGTCGATGGCGGTGACATTTTTTGACATAAATTTTGTGTGCGCCGTCGCAGGTACCGCGGCTCACGTGTCTCGGCAGGGCTGCGCCCCTTTTCGACCCATTTCGGGGCTTCCCTCGGGGGGAGGGGGTCCAGGGCCGGGGTCGGGGCCCACACCTCCCCCCATCACTGTCTATGCCTATCCGCACGCGTGCTTATCTGGCTGTGCTCGTGTGGCCCCCGCAGTACTTGGCCACACAACTTTGGGGCCCCCAACTTCTGGGGCCCCCAGCTTGGCTTATAAAACCGGCGGAAAACACTTTATAAAATATCATATTAAAGCGTGAGCGGTTCAAAAGGCGCAAAACAACCCAGAGCGATCGTCAAAAGTTTAGCGACGATTTATGTAACGGTTACGGCGTTATTAATTTATTATCGTAATTGCCGAAATTACGCAATTGAGTCGTCGCGTACGACTTCGGTTATGCCTAACAGAATACGAAATTTGATAAACAAAAAATAAAAAAAAAACGCGAAAAATATGTGTTATGCATAGTGCGTTTGCAATGGCATCGCATCGGATTACCGTAAAGTATGCAGCGATAGTGCGATTTCCACGGCAGTTTTGGCATCAAAATAATTGCTGGCGGATTATTAAGCCGTTTACAGTTCGTTTCGTTTGATAAAAGATTAATTTATTATTTACCGAGTTTGCGAAAAAAAATATTTCGGCAGACAAAGGACGGAAAGGAGCCGCCGAAGCGCCGGTGTGCGTTCTCACAGCGAACAGAGTATAGAGGCGGGCGAGCCCACGCGTAGAGCCGAACCTACGTGTCCTTTAGCGGCCGTGGGGGCGCTAATGCCAGGGGGGCACCTGGGGGGGACGGGGCCCGGGGGCCACCCCACCGGGGCAACCTGCCAGCTCCGGGGGCGCCACTTCTCAAATGAGTAAAGCTCAATCGGATCGAATTGAAACTTTCCTCCGAAAAATAGCTGAGGTCAGACCGAGACTCAGACGTGGACCTCGTCGCATTCCGCGAAAACAAAACTTGGCGATAGCTTTGTTATCGAGAAAAATAAAAGACACGCGCCGAAATTTCAATCTTCACTCTCAAAAAAAACATTAAAATTTTTTTTTTTATCGGCAATGTTGATGATTATTGTCCCTATAATCGGAAAATGCATTTTCTTATCATTGAACATCAATTTCTATCAAAAGTTCCAAACAGGTTCCAAAAAAATTCAGTTTTATGTGAAACCGTGTTAAATGCGACCCGGGGCCAGTACAAAAAAGGGCGTTAGGTTTCTTATTAAAAACAGATATATTTTTAATCGAAGTAATCAATTCGAGCAACAAAAAATAACATTTTTTAATTATTAACCCTCCATTTTATATAAATCCTTTGGGTCTTCTGTTATATTTAAAAAGTCTGTAAACAAGTCAACAGCTTGTTTGCTATGCCTTAAAAGCTTTCTTTTGAATTGTTGACGTCTTTTAGCCGATGAGTATGTAATCAAAAATAATGATTCTAGTTTTTAGCAACAGTGTTGATGAATACCGTGTTATAGGAGGGTTATCTGTAATTATTTTAAAATCTAAAGAATTCAGATTAATATTGATTTAAGTCATAACCTACCTAATTATAAGATATTTAAATATATTATTTGACATATTAGTATTAATTGTACAAGTTAATCTTTCCTAGGAGTAAAGAAAATATTTTTAAATGTAAATAACAGTCGAGATTCCCCTAAAAATAGACCAAAGTCAAGGTCTATAAGACACTAATCAGGCCCGTTCTAACAACTGGTTATCCTGGAGAGAAGAATTCTGAGACGAATATTTGGAGCCGTATTCGTCAACGGGGAATGGCGTAGTGACTCCAGTGGATAGGATACGGGACAGTCAACCGCCGAAAAGGCTTATGATTAACAAGCCTTCCTGTCCCCGGAGGAAAGGAAGACGAAGGCTGAGGTGGTTGGACTGTGTACAGTATACAGAGGGACACTCATCATTGGAACTTACCGGAAGATGAAGCGACGTAGCGCCAGACCAGATAAAATGGAGAAGAGTGTTGGATGAGGCTAAGGCTCTACAATATGATGACGATGATGAAATTTGAATAAATTTGGTTGGATCGAAAATTATCTGCACACTATTTTTGTTTCTTTTTCTTTTTAAACTTTTCACTCATTTTTACGGAATTAAAAACAAAAATTAAATTATTTAATATCTTTCATGGATAATGCTACAAATTATTTGGACATCATCAATAACTTTGAAACCTCACAGAAGCGCGCCGAGAGTGCGGAACTTCAATCATCGGCTCTGTGCGTCTGGTGTGCTTGAAAAAAACGAACTAAGGGAAATGGAATTAATTTTATTAAATTATTATTTAATATTTTTATTATATTTTTTTCTCTTGGCGTCCCGTGCGCCTGTGTGCGCCGCACAATATTGCCCTATGGACATCGCGCCTCGGAAACCTAATATTGATACATAATATGGAATAGTGAAGGATTAGAAAACTATGCGTATGAGTTATTTAGTACAAATGTTAGCGTTCACATACATTTTAATGTTTTAAAGCTTTTTTAAGCAATCTATCGCGTAAAAAGGAGATTACCTGTACATCTTTGTACATGTATATGTCTACAAGTCTTCGTATTATCAAATTTAAAAAAACTGTCATATGTCAAAAAAGAATATGTTATCTTTGCTTGCTCGCCAATAGTGGATTTTGGTCTTTATAGGGTTTCTTTCAATGGAATATTAATTAATGTTTTTCAGAAAAAATAATCGTTGAAACCTGTATATGCTCAATCTGAAACATTTTTCAATATAGGAATACGAAAATGAAGAAGATTGTTTCAAAGAATTTGTTTTTATCTTTTCTAAATAAATATTAAAATAATTTTTCACTCTTGCGGAAAAGCTATTTATTTGATTTCCCGACTAGGAATCATTTAGAGATCTTCCGTTGGTAGTTTATATAGATTTATATGGAAAATATACTAAAAATATAATGCAGGCGAGTTGTACCGAGTGAAATGTGTGCCGGGGTGGAGGGCTGCGCCTTGACGGAGCAGGGGGCGGCTTCCGCCTAATGTTGTGAGGAGGGGGCGGGTCTCGGGGACTCGGCCCCCGCCGTGTGTCCCCATTAGGCGGGTCTGTTGTGCCCGCGGTCGGTCCACTGGAACGGCAGACGTTCCCAAAATTATATTTTCCAAAAGTATCCTCCGCGGACACGACATACATCACAGGGGGACGAGCGCCAACCGACGCCAGGACGAGGCCGCCTCCTCTTTGACAATTGTCCATCCTTTGCAACGAGTCGAAAGTTGTCCGCAAAACGTGGAACAATGTCCAAAAAATGTAAATAAATCACGTTTTGCAGATTTTGATTAATAGCCCTGGCACACTTCCAGGGATCACCGTGGATAATGTACACAGTGCTCGTTCGAGTCGACAATGTCCAGGGGGGTTTCACTAGAACTGACGTACACCGGGAATAAATACATTTTAATAATATAGATATGTAATATTTTTATCGAGGCCACCGCCATAAGTCGCAGGGTTTAGTGGCCACTTTGGTGGCGGCGAAAGCCGGAAGACATTTCCCAGCACTAGATTTCAAAGGAATACCTCGCATTCTACCAATCCAAAGGCTAGCCTAGTCACGGTAGAGATTTAAAAATATATTTCTTATATAAAACTTTATAGGTTATATGTATTTATATCTTTATAATAATAATATAAACCATTGTTTCATACATAGAAAATTTCATAGATAGAAACAAAAAAAAATAGTATATTGAGATTTAATAAAAATATAAATCCTAATAAAAGCTAGTGAAAGCCTTGCTGGCTTCTTTATGGCTATTGTATTTCGTGGAGGGACGACTTCAAATAATTATATATTGAAATCAGCATTGCAAACAATAGCAAAACGACAGTGTCCGGCGCCTGTGTGCAGAACTTCAATTAGCGCCCTTGGATATCTGGCATGCTTAAAAATACGAGCTACTTATATCGCTATATATTATTTAAAGTCGACTTTAAGAAATGTAATTCATTTAATTAAATTATTATTTTATATTTTTAAATTTTTCCCTTTTTGCGCCACTGATTATCCGGCGCCTGTGTGCGCCGCACAATCTGGCCATATGGACGGGCGCACTTGATTGCAAATACATACAGAGAAGTCTTATTATGAATATAGTTATTCATCATTAGATGTATTATAATTAAAATTTAAGACGATAATTTAACGAATTTAAGCTGAATCCAGAGCGATTGAACTGAAACTTCGTCTAGCCATAATTTCCCGAGATTTCTATGGTTCTCAAGACATGTGATGAAAGGAACAGAAGATAACATAGACAAGCTAATGATCATCTGAAACCTAGTAGGTAAAAGAAGAAAAGAAAGACGCCTGACAAGGTGTCTAAATCGAATCAGAAACAAAGTATAACCGAAGAAGATTAATTAAAGTTAAAAATCGTCATGGTCATATTTCTCACGCGTGAAGTCTACGGTTATAATGCTAACCTAGCGGTTACGAAACAACGGCCCACGAGCCGGATCCGGCCCTCAAAGTTTTCGACGCTGAAAAGCAATCTTCCCATATATTGAAAAGTCCAAAAACCATTTAAAATGTTAAATATTCCTAATTACCATTTTAAATGGTTTTTTGACTAAATTCTAATTTTTTGACTAAACTAATTCCTAACTAAAATCATAAAATAAGTTAAATCATTTTACGTAATATGTGGTACATTTATCAAAAAGAAATATTGATTTTATGACTTTTAATAAATTGGAAGTAATTAGAAAAGTATGCTTGTTTTTAAAGTGCAGTTCAAGTAATATTTCAAGCTGGCCAAATTATATCCTGAAAATTTTCATCTGTTTGAAAAAAGGTTCCACAAATTTCAAAGTCAAGAACTGATAATTTTTTCGACAATACCTTGACGTTTTAAAAAAATGGATTATTCTATGAATTCAAATAGTTATTCATGATTTATATAAGTATAAAAGTCCAAAATATCGATCTAATTTTGATCTTTTTTACTAATTAACGCGACGCGGAAGTGACGTGTGCACAGAGCGACGGCCCGCTTCCGGTTCGTTTCTCCCATGGCACAGCACGATATTTTTTCTCGCTCCCACTTGCAAATACACGATGTTTTTTTTCGCTCATATCCTGTACGGAACGATAAAAAACATCAATGGTCAATGATTATTAATATTCATTCTTTAGACTTTTTAGACAAATACAAAAAGTTTGGGACAAGTAGGATTTATTCGAGAAAAACTTGAGGTGCCAAATTGACCCCATCGGCACGGCTAGGAAGACATAAAATTGAAGACAAAGGAGTTGATATGACGAAGAAACCAAAAGTAAAAGTGAAATGTTTTATTTAAATAGGGATGTGATAAACCTGTTAACCATTAGAATTATAATTATTTACAAATCATATCATTTATTACAAATTTTCAAATAAAATATATATATTTCTAGTGTTATTTATAATATCTTTAATTAATTATTATTTATATTATCGCATTTAATTAATTTATTATGGCTATTGAAAAAGAAAGAAGACAATGCTTTAAATTATGGCAGAACTGTTGCTGAAACCGTAACGAAAAAAATAACGTTTCGAATCTCTGAATGTATGTATCTGATACTCTAGGAGTACTCTGAAGAACGCCGATTTAATATTCAAAATTAAATAAATAAAATAAAAAAAAAACAAAAATTACACGTGTTGTTTTAATCAAACCTCGTTTGTAGTTAAAATACATTTTTTTCAGAGATGCATATCAAATAAGCGATCGCGGAGGAATAGTAAATAACTGAAATATAATAGGGGTCGTACGCACATACGCTCGTATACATACACGTACAACCACGTGCCCATAATTGTGGGTACACGTGAGGAGCACCTCGCGACCAGACAAATGGGTTGGACTGATGTTTGGGAAATTAGAGCGAGGCGCACGCCACCGCTTTTATAATGAATATTAAATACGTGAATGATGGTGATATTCCTGTAAATGGGGGCGCGCACATGTGGCCCGGGCTCCGGTCACGGCAGGCCGCGCCTTCGGGCAGCGGGCCTGGACCGCGCCCTCGCCCTCGGCCCCCACGAGGCGAGGCGGCCCTGTACGGCGATGATTAGTTGTCTGTCGCGGCGCCACCCCCGCCTGTGCATGTGTGCCGATCAAAGATACCACCGGCGAGGTACCGCGAGGCATTAACTACCGAATCATCATAAAACATGGTCACCCACGGCCATTATCATTTGTGCTGCCATCTATCATGTGCGAGGAAGAGTCCCATGTTTTGTTTCCGTCGCTCCGGCGACAAAGCATTTTTTGACGAGACGTCATTTTTTATGATCGAGCTATCGAGTTAATTACAAAAATAGTTTAACCCTTTGCGGTCAAATGTCCACCGGCACATTCCACTATCCACTAGGACATTTTTTTCTAAAATTATTATAAAAATATATCAAGTAAATGTTCTAGAAGAGATAAACCCATTTCCGATTGGAAGGAAGTCACCGAAGTTAATTTTTATGGGTCACAATAAGTAAGGGAATTATTTAAATTACAGAAGTGGCAGAATAGTTTTACATATATAAACTGCAATATGTGACTCCAGAAATGAATGGTTTAAGTATATTCCCCGACAGATTTTATAAAATCCAAAGTTTGGTGAAGAACTTAAAAGTTCCCTCTTAGTTTCAATTCTTCTTCCTAAAGTGGAATTGTTACCTCAATGGCACGATAATACATACATACATACATGATTGACCTTCTAACCCTGAGGCAGGTCTTTGACACCTGGAAGATCTCCAGCATAGACACGTTCGTCCCAACCCTGACGCCAGGACTGGCACAGTCGTCCACCAGGTTATCTAGGTTCTTTAAATACGGGTCAGCCAGCCATGAGCCCGGGGACCGAGCCGCCATTCAATACCGACACACGGTAACACTTAACTCCATAATGGTAAACAGAAAAGGTTTGTCCAAAGATATTAATGTTGGGCGAAAAAGAGGAAACTGAAAAATGGAATACGCTTGTGTTATCCTGGCGCGAAAGGATAAATTGTCACAATACTCAGTACAAAGCACTCGTCATCATCGCAATTGTTGAGAAGAAGATCCCGAAAAACTCGACAAGCGACAGATCACTATGAGACAGTATGTTTTCCCGTCCCAACTCTTCCAGGCGTGATCCTGGAAAGAAATATTTCTTAGTATTTTTGCCATCAGTAATGGTGTAGAGATGCGACTATCTCGGGTTAGGATTCCTAAGGATTCCTAGATTTCTAAAGGCAAATGCCGCGATAGTACCTTCATTAGTGCCGCAAGATGTTAAAATGGTGGAGGACACTCTTTTTTTGGGGGTATGAAATCCCATTTATCAACTCTTATATTTTATACAAAGAAGGGGGGGAAGAAATCTCTTAAAACATATTAAAACATAGTTTTCATACTACAGAAAAGCCCATATCATATCATCATATTTTTTTACGATACTTGCGATAGAAAGCCTGGCCTTCGTCCTGGGAAGAAACATCCTGTAGAACTAATTTTTGTGAAAATATATCTAACGTGTAATAAATAACAGTAAGTTCACTGAAAACAGCTTGGACCTGTGGCAACGTTTAAAAAAAACCTTGGACCGCAAAGGGCTAAACAAAATAGCATACGAATACTTGTCTCGTATTATATTAAGAATAAAAATTGTACGCATATACACGGTCGTGTATATATATTTAGGTAAACGCTTTTTATAAGATCCCTCTTAAACATAAAAAAAAATAAAATTCAAAGATCCATTTTTGTCTCAGCGCCCGTCTCGATTGATACGCATCGCGTAAAAATAAAAATTAACAAAATTCGGGCGGCGTTATTCGGAATTTAATTTTTGCGAATTTATAAGGGCTCCCCGAGGAATACTCGGGATATAAAATGAGTTTGGTCCTGCCGGACTAACAAGGCAAATTTCAGCCTTAGAAAGTCCGGTCGGCTGTATTTCATTTCGGTGGAACTCCTCTTCAGGTCCTTTGAAAGTCCGCTGCTTACGCTGGCTTCGCGCCGCACAAAGTCTTAGCAAAGTCCACCTCCGGGGGCCACGAGGCGGGGGCGGAGGGGCGCAGAGGCGGGGGGGGAGGGCAGAGCACCCCCTCGTCCAAGTCGGTGCCCCTCTTTGGCCATCTGTAGGAAACGCACCCCCGTAAAGTTTCACCTTACTACCCGTTGCGGGTGTATGGGGACGGAAACCGTCGGTTTTTTAATTAATATATCTAAAATAAATGCCGAAAAACGACGAGATGAACTAAAATTAAAAATTTTAAAAAAATACTGAAAAAAATATTTTTAATGATGTATTCGTCGGTTTTATTATTGTATCGCGGTCGATGGGTTTTGCGATATGAAATGGTTGCGAATCCCTGCGCATGGTGTTTACCCACCGGGGGAGGACAGCTCTCCCCCTTTACGACAGGAAGAGAAAAAATCCCCCTTTTTCTTTTTGGGACGAAATTAAAAGAGAACAGCAAGTAAAAGGACATCTTTCTAGCGAGGACGCTGATTAATATTTCGCTGATAAGATATTAGTATAAAACGAGAGGACACGTCAAATCAATATACCTCAGGATGACGTTTCTGCGATTGCTCTTGAAAATGCATTTCGAGCTAATCGGAATTTTGATAATTTTAATTATGCATTCGTTTTTATTTTGAGGTAACGTACCTCAAAACGGGGAGTACCCTGCGTAATTTTGAAATTGCGCCGTTGCCTCCATGAAAATTTTAACCCCCTCGGCGCCGGTGGGCTCCCCCCCGTGGACCCCTCGGGTCCGACACGACCACCTTCTACCTTTAAATATATTTCCAGCGGAAATTTCACAGCCTTTACTTACCCCCCTGCCTCGCGTATACACAATGAAGCCGTATAAGAAAAATGCAACTCAAAGCGAACTTGTTTTCCTATTTTTTTCCCTTTATTAAATGACGTCATATTTCCACGACTAAAATAACTCAAAAACGCGAACGACACACATTGCGGCCGTGCGACGGAGGGTGGCTCACTTTTAAACTGGTTTTCTTTAATTTAATTCGAACTTTGGCGTTTAACCCTCCGCATCCAGGGCCCGACAAATCGCTCTTTTGTCGCGTGTGGGTGCGTTTGAAGGTTATGGCATTGCCCAACAACTGACAGCCGGCTTTGAGGGAAGAAAAAAGTCGCAGCCGAAGTGTATGGCGTAGAAGAAGGCGCTCCGCCCCATACAAATGGGATGGGGGAGGGAACGCGGGTGGGACGAGCACTAAGTATAGTAGAGGAGACCCAGCCGTACCTAAATACCACCTAAAAGAAGGAAAGGCGAAAAGAAGTACAAAAAAATATCAGAAAAATGGGGGAGAGGCTCCTCTGCGCCCGTTTATATACAGAGAAGCCAACGGATAGCGATCATACAGACATACCCACAATAAAATGTACCGAAAATAATTATTATATCCTCGATTCATTAATAAACACGAAAGGAACAGATTCGTATAAAAATCAATTACCAAAATTAACGATTCTGTCTTTATCTCCTTAATGTTTATATTTTTATATTTATTTTCATATTTTTTTATACTAGGTTTATTTTGTTAAGAGTGAGATAATTTGAGTTCATCATTCAGTGTTTGCAGTGACGCGCCGTCTATATGGTCAGATTGTGCGGCGCACACAGGCGCCAAAAGTTTACGTGCGCTGAGAGGCGCCAATTAGGAAAGAATTAAAAAAGAATCAATATTAATTCATTAAACCTACTTATTGTCTATGTCTGTATGATTATTTTATTGTAGTATAAGGGCCTTAAAATTCTGCACACAGACGCAGATTATCATGTTTTTTTCAAATGAAGCTGTGATATATTTAATCTTAGCAAAAAATGTTGAGTGTATCGGACGTTATCGGACGTGGTCGCGATCGCGGTTGGGCGCAATCTTGATTTCGTAGATTTTACGAGAGTATGAGGAGCCCAGGCCGCTATCCGTGCCGATTGGGTAACGGATATGTTACCGGAGGTGCCTGTAGCACCCGATCAGACGGTAAATTAAATACGAATTGGCTCTAGCCACGTCCGATTATTATTGACACAAGCTTATGGCTGGCTATCTGAACCGTATTCGCAGAGCTTAGTTAACCTGGAGGACGACCACCGCAATCCTGGCCTCAGGGTTGAGTTGGACGCGTCTCTACTGGTGCTTGGAAAGTGGATAGAAGAAGCGCAGGACCGGTGGAGATTGCGGAATGTCTTCCAGATGATAAAACAACAACTAAAGTACGCCGAAGAAGTCGATGACTACATTCATAGATATGAAAATCAAATATCAAATGTTGACATCGTCTTCCTACAGCTGGAGTTGCAGGATTATCAATCAGCATTGTATTCAGATTCGAACATCAAAATTTAGCAAACTGCGGTCCACGCGACATAACAAGTTGCGGGATCGGCGTCGGCATAATGGCCGGTGGTTCTCAAATAACAGTGAAGAGGTCTATCGTCGAGTAATATCGTGGAATATCAAAGGGTTTCGTGTGTGATCCGGCTTGCGGTGGTTAACCGTGCGGGGCGGCGGCGGGGGGCGGAGAGCGGGGCGCGGGGGGCAGGTCCCCGGGACCCGGCCGGGGGCCGAGAGGGTCCTCTGATGAATACAACAAGTTTTCCTTCGGTTAATATTTTCCCTTTTGCCTCGCTGCGAAAGTTTCGGGTGCGGCGGCCATTTTCAAAAGCATTCCCAAATATCATTTCGGTTTGGCTTTGCACGAGGAGGAGAGATGAAATTGTGGGTCCAGAACGGGACCGAACCCACGAAACTCGGGTCCCTCGTCCTTTATGTAAGTAAGAAACGTGCCAGTGTGCGTGCGCTCGGACACCACACCTTATTCTCGCGCAAAACGGGGGCGAGCCTCACATAGACAGCGAGGGGGGGGAGGGACATTTTTTTCACTAAAATTATATTTATTTATTTAAGTGGCAAGCCACAGATCCATTTGACCCTCTGTGTTTAAATCCTATTTGCTAGAACGGGTACGGATCAGGATAATTGGAGTAAGTCCCTGCTGTATTAACTAACTTACACTCACACGTGAGCACATTGATTCCTATGGAATTACAAACACACACACTCACACACATAAAGAGATTCAGACGAAAGCACGAGATAATTCTAAAAATATTAAAATTACGTTAAGCCTCTGATTTTTTTCAAACATACATACATATATAAGAGTGAGAATAAAAAATTCTAAATTATATATATATATATTAACAAAATTCAACATTAATAATGATACACATATCCCTCAAGTTACACGGTTCCCTTTAACACTGTTTATATTTGTGTAAAAAGAATGCCGTTACATTGTATTGTGTACAACAGCTTTAAACAATGACTAAAGAGATACGAATAAAATAAAATTGAAAGCCAAAATTTTCCTGCGCCTGTGTGCGCCGCACAATCTAGCCATATGGACGGCGCGCCTATGATTAAAAGCAGCAATGATGACGTTTAACAAATAATAACGGATTCCAATGATGGTACGTATTCTCGATTTACACGATGAATATGAGTATAAACTTTCATATTAAATTATATATTACATTTATATGGACTATACACAGTTGACGAACGCATATCCATTCGACAATATCTAATCTTTCAAAATGTCTACGTTAAATTAAAAACCACGGAATAATTTCTATGAAATAAAATGACAATAATTATCAGGCGCCTGTGTGCGCCGCACAATCTGGCCATATGGACGTAATTTTAAACAAAATAACGCAATTATACATAAATACATTTGAAAAGCGATTCTTCTTCAATCTCCCCTTGATTCAACGATCCAAAGATTTGCTCTAAGACATTTATTTAATTTGAACTGGTTGGATTTGGGCGTTAGATTTCTTCCTTTCATCCTACCCACGTCTCCACGTCCTCGACCACCATCAGTCTCTCCGGACCGTCCCCTCCTATTATTGCTACGTGTCTGAGGATAAGGAGAACTCGCGACGTGAGTCGTTGATAGATTCATTCTTCGCGTTGATGAATTGCCGCCATGCCAGTCTTCTATAAGTGAACATAGAATCTTCGGTTCTAAATCTTGGCCAGTTCATTTGCAATAGCCCTCGAGTGGTTCGTTTGATTCAGTTGAGGAATATAACATGCATATTACAATAAATTTGATGTTATTATCGCTTGATGAGCGGTAGCTAGTTAGTTAGTCGTAGCGAGGCCGGTTCTTTGGCCAATCGCGTTAATCAAACGACGACGTCCCTTAAATGGCAGCGGGGTCTCTTACTGCGTCATCGAGCTCGGCTCTCTTCCTACGGTTTATATGAAGATTTTTTGCTGGATACGGAGGGACGCCGTGGAAGACGCGACCGGGGGCGGCGGGGCGCGAGGGGGCCGGAGGGGCCGAGGGTCGAAAGGACCGCCAAGGGTCTGAGGGAGGCGGCTTAAGGGGCTCGGGAGGGTCCGCCTGAGGGCCGGGAGGGCATTAGGAGCGGACGGCTACTGGCAGAAAAGTTTCCCAAGTCCGGTCCGGAGCCGGGGCTCAAGTGGGAGCGCCCGGGATCCCACTCTATTAAATATTAGTGCGGGCCGGGAGAGATTAGTCCCTCCCGCCTTTATCTGGCGACACGGGAAGAAGGCGTGCGCGCGACGGCCGCATTACTTCGGCTGCCACTAGATCACATCTCTTAATGTCGGACCCGAAACAGAAACATCTTGAAATTTTTATTAGACACCCAAAAAATATTATAGCCGAAAGAAATTTTGGAATCGAAGAGGAAAAGGCAACATACACTCGATGGCATATGCTTTATTTCTTAATTCTTGTGAATAAATATTTTATGATTAAATCTGTGGCGAGACTGAAAAAATATACCCGAGATTTGTTGCGAAAATTCGGGAAAAATCATAGTTTTTCTAACAAGCTCCTTATAAAAATATTTTTTTTTGTTTTTCTAAAATAAAAAAAAACAGTTTTTAATTAAAATAAATGTTAATTAATATATATTTTATGCAGAAAGAACACCAATCTTCAACATTACTTGTGAAATAATAAAATCCAAGAACTCATTTAACTACAATTAAAAAAATCTCACAAGACCATGAATTATTTTATCAAAATGAATGCAGACACTAATAATGAGAACTATTACTAAATATCCTTAAATAATTTTATAATACATTATATACAGAATAAAGAAATGAATTAAACCAGGGGTTCGAACCGAATACTGAACAAAACTGTTATTTTGGTCGGAACGAAAATCGGAACCGAACCGAAAAAAAAACTTTTATATCAGTTTTAGTACATTTTCAAACATTTAAAAATTGAATACGTATAAAAAAAATAATGCAACTAATTATTAGAACCGTAAATCGAGACACGTGTCATCTCAAACTATTATTTTTTTATTTTTAGAAAAGTTATTTTTAATTATAAATGAATCATTACAATCAACTGGTGATGATATTATCAGAATATATATATATATTTTTAGTGTATTAACGCAACAAATTATAATTATTATAATATCGTTAATTAATTATTATTATTGTATTAATTCATTTATTATGCCTATTACAGAAGAAATAATAAAAAATAACCAATCGGAGCTGAACCGAAAACCGAAATTAACCGTTATTATCCCGAAACAAAAATCGGAATCGAACCGATACATATTTTTTAATTGAAACGCAAAAAACAACGGCTCGAAGCCCTAAATTTTTATTTTAATTAAAAAAAATTAAACTCTCATTTAGTTTAATTAATTTAAGAGCAATTTTATAAAACACACAACGACATTACATATCGTGTGTCTCTGTTTAACTACGCCCAGGCTACCATCCGAGATTGGAATGAGAATAGTAATTAGTAATGAGACAATGACCACAGCGATGTCGTATGAGCGACTTTTTCATATAAATTTACAGGTGACTTTCATGAAATTTAATTTAAACTGAACTATTCCGATCGACGGTTTGAATTTTGTGTGCGAGCGATATTTATTCGAATCTGCATACGTTTCGCGCCAGGGATTACAAACTATCCGTTACGCTTTAATATTAATCTATCGCATTAATTTATTTAAGGATAGAAAAATGGAGCGGTAAGGGCGGCACGAGTTCTGGGGGTCCGGACGGAGGAGGGCGAGGGGGCGACGGGGGCGCCGCGTGGAGGCGAGTTTGCCCTTGTGGGCGGGCCGGGCGAAGCCCCGGGGAGCCCCGGGGAGCCCCGGGGGTTGAGGTACAACTTCCACTCTTATCTTCTTCAGAGGCTTTCATGCCAGGCCGCCAATTTCCTTTTGGAAATATATATGCGAGTGTGTGTGTGTATATGTATGGGTATGTGTGTGTGTTGGCGAAATTTTTTCTTGTTTTATTTTTACGAGGGAAAGAATATTTATCGCGGCCATGTCACTCCTGAGAAACGAACCGAAAACAAAATAAAAATTGCTAAATGTTATATTAATAACTTTTGCTTATGAATCGAAATTCGAGAACTTGGCGAATAATATTTAAAAATTATGATTATTGCGTATTTTTTTTAATTTAGCATAATGCATTATAAACACTTGTGCAAGAAAACATAATTGCAATAGAGTTCGCGGAACGTAGACAAAGGAAAAATATTTTTTTAAACAAGCACGATTTTAAATATACACCCATTTTTCTCTTTGCAAAGAGGATACGTTCCCGACTATCGTGTAAAAAAAAAATAACGGCAGCAATACGAAAATAAAAGATAGGTTCCACTAATTCAAATTGAATCGGAGGCGAAAATTATTCTCTTTTACATTCGAATGTAATTTAAATAACACATCCTCTTATATCTTTTCAGAAATTTTATTTTACCAAAAAAAGCAAACAACATGTTTTACAGCAACACAGAGATTCGTATTATATTATTTTTTATTTGTGAAAATAAAATTATTTTAATAATAATCGTATGAAATCTTATTCTTGAAGATGAATATTAGAGGAGATAGAGACAGAATTGCACCAATCAAAACTGCGTTGCTGAAGCATTTTCAATGGATAGTCAGCCCTCCTATAACAAAGAAATCGGTACCTCGTTATAAAAAACGTGCCATATAGAAACCAAAGTCCAAACATTTGAGAAGAGGGTATTTTAATTTTATTTTCATACAAATAGTTTACATATAGATTTACGAAATATATATCGTAAATTTACGTTTTAGGAGGGATTATCGAATTTGTTATTAAAAACCGCGGTAAAACAGGGAACGTTATCATGGGCGCACCATCCATATGGCTGGATTGTGCGGCGCACACAGGCGCTAAGAGGAAATGAAACAGTGAATCTCCGATTACACGTGCCTGAAGTTTTTCTCACTATTTGCTTTCAATTTTTACAATCCCGTTTCATTTTAGTATCCCGTTTCTAACCTCGAATCTACATTTTCCCTCTAATTACATTTTTATATCAGTTCCTTAAAATACGTAAAAGCGGGGTTTCACTGTATATAATCAAATTAGAAAGGGTGGTTACTTTTGTACCCAGGATGAAGCTGTGTCAGACCGGTCCGACACAGTTCCATCCCCTTGCCATCCACCCACACCGCATATACCGGCTTGGGGCCGGTTCAATCGGTGCAACAAAAGCGGATTTTTCTTGGGGAAACGCGTGAAGTTAAAAGATATAATGCTGCGTCTTTTAGAAAGGAGGAAGTAGCTTTGCTGGCGCTCTCCGAGAAGTCGATGCAAAGCGAACAAATGCCCTGGCAGTGCACTGCTGACCAAGATCCGTAACGTCGGCCAGGCCTCCGGAAGATACACTTGGAGAAATGCCGCATCGGACATGCAAGTGAATCGCGGCGCGCAGCGGCGTCCAGGCAAGGACATGACCACAGAACGTGGCTGTAATCCTGACAGACGTGCCCACACCAGCCATGTGTAGATGCTACAAGGTTAAACTCTTTGAGTTTAGCAGCAGAGTACAAATGGCCAGTCAGGAACTGACTGACCCAGAAGTCTGGGAAGAACCTGCTACAGTTAGGCCTGGCTTTGATATCGAGAAAGAAGAGATAGGTAGTCGGCCCTTTGGGGGAGGATTCCCACCTCTCCTGCCTCTAATCAAGAGCTGATTCGCGGTAGCGTGACTTTAAAGTTGCCAAAGATTCGCCCTCGATTATGACGAAATATGAGTGGCGCTAAACGACAAACCATGATTTGTTGTTTTTTAAGCAAGATCTGACGGCCCTCAGTTGGATTTCAAGGTCGAACGGAAGGACGCCAGCAATAATTAACAGTGATACTGTTGAAGATGTGCGATAAGCGCTAGTGAGGTTAAGGAGGGACGGGCGCTGCCCCGACAAAAGGATTCTAATAAAATATGACAACGAACTGCTGTGCGCTAGCATCCAGCTGCGTACCTACAATCCACAGAAGATGGAATTACTGGCCAAATAACCACCGGTTGCAAGCACCCCATGTATTAGACGCGATGCGAAATGATGAAACGCGGCTTTAAGCATCAGCCGCACCTCTCGCATGTAACAAAAGTGACCGTGTTCATCGGCAATACACCCAGATAGTGTACTGATGGAACATTCATACCTTCTTGTTATTGAACGCGCAAAGGGGAGGACGAAAGGTTCGAGTCGACCAGCAGGGAGGATTGCCTCAGTCTTGTTTGGAGCGAATGAGGCCGATTGAGCGGCCCCATTCTGAGATGGCTTTCAGTGCGATATGAAGGCTTTACCTCTCAAGCAGAACTCGAGAACCAGCCTCGACAACTAAGGTAATGTCATCGGCATATGCAATAATGTGACAGTCCATTGGTAAACTAATTTTTGGCTAGGTCGTCTGAAGGACATTCCTGGCGCAAGAGGTCCCAACACAGACCCTTTTGGGCACCCAATTGAGGTTGATCGACGAATGACCGAACAACTGGCTTGAAAAATTACGCTACAGTTACAGAAGTAGCTTTAAATAAGGCTGTATAAGCTATTTGGCATACCCCGAACCCTAAGTTTGGCGAGTATCATTGACCACCAGGCGTTATCCAAAGCTCCTTGAAAATCTACAAAGACAGCCATTACGTATTGGATGCATAGGAGAGAATCGTATGAATGGCATCTTCCGTAAGAACGTCAGCATAAGCCAAATTGTCGGTCGGAGAGTGGTTCATTTTAGTAAAGAACTCAGAAAGTTTAGATGCGATGATTCTCAGCACTTTCAAATGCCGGCAAGAGTGATTGGCCTATAGGCTTTGGGGTCTGAGAGAGGTTTGTCACATTTTGCTTTTGGAATGCACGTTAACAGTCCGAGTTTCCAACAATCGGGGAAGATACCGTTTTCGAAACATAGCTCGTACAATTTATGGAGTACGATTTTAGAGTTGGCCCAGACCTTTCTGACTATGATGTTGTCGAGGCGATCGAAGCCCGGCGCTTTGCCAGGACGAAGACTGTTAACGATAGCTCCTACTTCTGTAGCTGTCGGCGGGGGACAGATGTTAGTATTGTTAGTACTTGTTAGTATTGTTAGTATTGTAGTAGAAAGGGTGGTTAAGAAAGGTTCCAATAAATTAGTCAAAGTATCTGGAGTTGATGAATAAGACCCATAGATAAAATATCGAGTTGTATCAGGGCCACGCTGTCTATATGGCTAGATTGTGCGGCGCGCACAGGCGCCGGGACGGCAAGAGGGAAAAATTTAAAATAATAATTTAATGATAATTAAAATTCTTTAAATCAACATTAAATAATATGCTATTTACTCTCCAGAAACTCTCGGCGCACTACTGAGCGTTATAAGAGGTTTTACTGTAAATTCAAGTATAATGTTTCCGATGCAGACTATTTTGAAGGGAACTTAATGAATACTTTTAAATAAAAAAGCAATAATTTAAATTATTTAAAAGAGGAGACACTTTTCTCAGATAGTAATCGTATAAAAATAATTGATTGTCTTGAAAATGATATTATTCGTCGTTACATTTTAATTAAAATTAACATGTAATTATTTTCAGAACGTGTATCATACGTTTATATATAAATTGTGATAAAAAAAATAGTAATTTTCCGCGGGATGATTGAGAGCATCTGAGATGTGGCGCCTGCAAATGAAATGTGTTGTGCCGAAAGTTGTGGCGCGATGACGAATGACGCAGGACTTGTCCGGCCCGGAGCTGATGATGATGATGATGACGGCGATGGCCGCGGTGGAGGCCGCGGCCCTCGAGATCGAGCCTCGCCGGAGGGTGAGGGGGCGGAGAGGGGTGGGAGGGTGCTGGGGGCTCCGCGCTGCCCTCGTGAGCGCTCGGCCGTCGGGCGGGGGAGGACAGCTCGTAAGACCGAAGAGGCGAGGGGGCAGGGGGCAGGGGGGCAGGGGGCGGGTGGGGCTCCGGGCGCGCAGGGGAGGAGGACAAGCTCAAGTTTGGACTTAGAGACAGGCGGGCCCGGCGGAGGGGGACGGCGCCAGGGCCGCAGCGGCCGCCTGCTACCCAGGGCCGTACTCGCCTCCCGCACCCTTATATTACAGAAACACTAAATTAAAATAAACTTTACGCTAACGTGACTAAAAATTTAAGAAAAACATTTATACTTCGAGTACATTCATATCAATCGCATAGAGAACTGCATAATCGATTGTTTCGCTATTAAATACATATTATTAATATTAACACGCCGTGTATACGATTATTTTGATTGTGCACGGTCCGCAAAATGCATCCGACGACGGGTATGTCACAAAGAAAAATATGCAGAAACTAGACGATGGGGTAGCTCGCCGCTGAAAACGAGATAAAATAAAATGCAGGAGTACAGCCCTGAACAACGGGCGTCGCGTCGCCTCCAAGACGGCGTCCAAAAAGACGGGAAAAAATAAATAATAAAAAAAGGAGGCCGATAGGAGGAGAGCAGGGACGCTCCGTGTACCTCGGTACACTCGCTCTATACATCTGACATCATAAAAATATAATAAAACATAGCGCATATACACAAAATGAAATGTAGGACGAAAACATCTCGATATTATTGATACGGAATATATGAGAGAATAAACAAATATTAACAAAAACGTGTTAATCCGTCGACGGAATTGCCGAAAGTCCGAAAGTATTATCTGAGAATATTGTGGAAATGTTTATATAAATCGAATATATAGTATTTCCATTAATTAAATTGAATTTAAATCGCGATTGATACAACGACGCTTCCGTTTATCAATGAAAAAGCTCCTGAATGAACGGGCGAATGAATGAACGGAACGGTTATGACGAACGATTTCATATGCAAATATGGCGCCTGCCCTATGCTCGCTCTACGCACACGTTTATACCACATTTTTTAAATAAAATATATAATCGTAAATATGCCAAAAATTTAATTCTTTTTAAATGTATATAATTTTCGGCGCACTGTATGTATATTTATTGCGGAATCGGACCGAAGTGATCCGAAGTGCGATGCAACAGGTGACACGGGGAGTTTTGTTTGTTTTCTTGTTGTCGAACTTTCAATTTTACCCGGTGCCATTTGAATACCGGCGCCCGGGTCGAACTTGCGCAAACTTTGATGCGAACCTCGCGCGGATTAATGGCCGCGCCGACGACTCGATACGTTTTTATTCGGCGCGAATTAATGGGTATTTTGCGAACCCGAGCGCGCGCCACCGTTGCGGCGACGCTGGTCGGACGTCAGAGTTGGCTCCCTGACTCTCTGATTAACTATCAATAGCCCCGCCAGCCGCAACCCTGACCATTTATCTCGGACCCGTCTCATTTGTACTTGCCAGCCTTTCTTCTTTGCAGACCCTCACCGCTCACTCTCCTCCTTGGCCGTTTTGTCTCTCCGCTGACCGTCTTTTCGGGGAATGGATTTCTCTGCACACACACAAACGTACACTCGCATACCACCGCCCTAAACGGATCTCATTACTATAACTGATCAATCGACTAAGTAAAAAAAAACATGAAAAACGAGTGTCATTGCTTGTAGGTAACATACATATTATTACAATAGTGCAAGTTAACCGCGAAGTTAGTACTCGGATTAGATAATCCTCGGGCGAAAACTATGAATTATTTATGACACTGGCCAAGGAGTATGTAAGTGGAAGCACCTCCGCACATTTATAAATTTTAATATTATATTTATATAGATAATTTAATGCCATCTATCCTTTTTCGAATAAATAAATAATACAAAATAGCCAGTGTTATGGCTTGTAGGTAACATGCATATATTTCGATAATGCAAGTTAACCGCGACGAGTTAAGTTGGATGAATGTCATAACTATAAAAATGGTGGGAGGATTGACCTACCCGAGTACTAACTTAGGGCATGTCAAACCAACTGAAATAATATTAAAATTAATCAGAGAATTCTTTATTATCAGGGGGGTGGGTGTGTATCAAAGACCCATTAGTATGTTTATAAATTTAAATATTATAATTTATGTAGGTAGTTTTAGCACGTTGGAAATAGTTTATTTAATACCATCTATCCTTTGTTGAATAAATAATTGTAAGCAATTAATATAAATTTTTACACAAACTGAAATAATATTTAAATTAATCAGTGTCATGGCTTGTAGGTAAAATATATCAGTTTGATAATGTAAGTTAACCGTGACTGAGCTAAGTTAGTACTCGGATAGGTTAATCCTCCGACGAAAACTATGAATTCAGGGAATTCTTTATTAGCCAAGGGGTGTGTAAGTATCAAAGAACCCATTAGTATGTTTATAGAAATTTTAAATATTATAATTTATGTAGGTAGTTTTAGCACGTTGGAAATAGTTTATTTAATACCATCTATCCTTTGTTGAATAAATAATTGTAAGCAATTAATATAAATTTTTACACAAACTGAAATAATATTTAAATTAATCAGTGTCACGACTTGTAGGTAAAATATATCAGTTTGATAATGTAAGTTAAACGCGACTGAGCTAAGTTTAGTACTCGGATAGGTTAATCCTCCGACGAAAACTATAAATTCAGAGAATTCTTTATTATCAGGGGGGTGTGTAAGTATCAAAGACCCATTAGTATGTTTATAAATTTAAATATTATAATTATGTAGGTAGTTTTAGCACGTTGGAAATAGTTTATTTAATACCATCTATCCTTTCTTGAATAAATAATTGTAAACAATTAATATAAATTTAAAAAAAAATGAAATAATATTTAAATTAATCAGTGTCACGACTTGTAGGTAATATATATCAGTTTGATAATGTAAGTTAACCGCGATTGAGCTAAGATAGTACGGATAGGTTGGAATGTAAGCGTGAGAAACTCATTTCCATTGCATCTTAAGAATCTCTATCGAATTTTTAATAATTTGCATTTCTTTAAAAAAGTCTAAAAATAAATATTATTAATAATCATTGACTTTATTGTCCGCAATTGCAAAAAAAAATAAAAGTTGTTTTTTCTCGCTCGCATCCGTAACGATATGCCAAGTGCGAGTGAAACGTATACTAGTGACACGTGCCTCGAAAATTTTGCGGTCGGGCTATCGGTAGCGTACCATTAGTGTGCGACGGGACATCGTCGGATGCACGTGTCATTTACGCGTCATATTCATTAGTTAAAAAATCCAAAATATCGACCAAATTATGAGGCGTATCATGAATAACTATTTTTATTGTTAGAATAATCCATTTTTTTAAAAAAAGTCAAGATATTGATGAAAATTTTATGAATATCTTGACTTGAAATGCTTGGGGTCTATTTTCCCTTATAAATAGACCCCCTTCGGATGACGCGGTTGCTTTTGAGTCACCGTGACGGATCAGTTAAAAGAGCAGAATTAGTAAAATATTTTAATAATAAAAAAAATATATATAGATATAACATTAATGTTTGAGAAAAACGTAAAATAATCCTCAAAACCTCTCATTTGAATAAAAATCGAACTGCACAGTATTTATTCCAATTAGCTAAAAGCTAACAAACGAAAATAACAGATCTTTCGCAAAAAGTAGAACATCGAAATGATCAGCAAGATGCTGTTGAAAAAATCGCAGCTAACATTTTAATATATAGGTAACCCTCCTATAACACGATATCCAACAACATGGATCTCTAGTAACACAAAAAAAATAGAAACATTTTTTTATATAGATATTGAACAAGATTTCCTCAATATCTTGAGTTTGAAATGCTTGGATTTTATAATTTATAATGGAAAATAGACCCCCTTCGGACGACGCGTTTGGTTTTGCGCCACCGTGACGGATAGGTTAGGTAATCTTTATCCACATATTAATAAGTGTTTTCAGTATTTTTTATACTCTAATTATTTTGTTAATAAAGAGATAATTTTTTTTATCTTTTTTAATTTAATCTTTTTTAAATTTGTAGCTGGCACGTAGTGAAAAAAAGGTTGCTCACTCCTGCTGTATACCATATCGCATTTTTTTTGAAATACGTGAAAATTAGTCATCAACGTGCTGTATCACACCGTATAGTTTGATATGGAGAAAAAGTTGTAACTCTTCTAGTCAAACTCGAACAGGGTATTTTATTTTTAATATTTATATTTCTTATTATTCAGATTTTCTTTCATGCCATCCAAATAAATACAAATTTAAATTAATCTAAAAATATCGAATGGAAATTGATTGATTGAAGGAAAATATAATAATTGCGTTTATTTATTCAGGTGGAATCAAATTCTGAGAATGCTTACGTTTGTGGTAATCGGATGACGAGATGTTTGGTGAGTGTGATGGATGAGACAATGTTACATAGCTCAATTCATTCAATATTCTGATGGATAGGATTGGACCTCTTCGGTTGATTGGGTATTGCCGTTTCTTGGTGCATTTAATTGATCCAGAGATAAGTTTCAGCTGAATAATGTACACCCACACCATTTCATTGTACACTTTTTGAGTATTTACAACGAGATGATAATTAACGATGCTAACAGCGTCGTGTATTGGATGGATGGGGGTCGGCAGCGGGGTGGGGGGTTTTTCGTCGTTAAGCGCTGTGTTGCGCTGCGACTCTAAGCAGTCCCGCGACGTTCATACTGAGTCACTTAATCTTCCGCAGCATTCACAAATATTTTACCCATGAGTCTCACAATCAAAAAAGTTTTTAATCTAATGTTACATTAAGACAGCGCATATTTTATGTATTTCAAAGCCATTCAAGATCAATCAAATGAACAAAAACGTAATTGTCATAAACAACGTATTAAAAAAACAACCTTAACAGCCCAAAAAAGACTAAAATCTTATGCAACGCTAATCTTAGAACATGCATCATATAATTACACAATTTACTTTCAGAGTCTGTGAACAAAAACTGCAATTATTTTCGTATCAACCTGGCATGTTCTTCGCGGTAAACTTCAAAGTGACTCGTTTCAAATGGGGAAAATATCATAACAATATCATCAAACTCGACCAGTTCCAATCAGGGCTCGGTCTGAAATTTACGTGGTCCCTCCCTATATATTTATGCCGCAAATAAAAGGACAAATGTCCCTTGTCCGGTTGGCTGGCTGCTCCCATAGCTCGCTCTAATAAACCTGATATTTTATGCTACGACTTTAATATAAGGTCGAATGTGGCCGAGGACCCGTCGCTGATATGATACCTCCACCTTTTGAGGTCCCTCGGACCCGGCTGTAAAAACCCTAATGGCAGCTTGAGGAGGGTCCGCGCAGGTCTTGCAAGGGTCTGAAAGGGTCTGGGGGCCCGAGTCCCGAAACCGGGACAAAGGCACCGGAACTCTACTCAAGAAAATTAGGGTCAATACGACCACACGGCGACGACGCGATCAAAACAATTACATATATATTTCAGCGTCTGTTACGAAAATATTTTCTTTGTACAGAGACTTTGCGCATATAAAAAAAGGCATATTTATAAAATAACATTTTTGAACAATGTATCTAAGTTCTGACAAATCCAATTGTAAGCTTTTCCTTTCAAAGTTTCCTTTTCAAGCTTTTTTTTTTTGAAAAAAAAGAAACTTATCAACTTTAAGTTATCGGTGGTCCCCATTTCTCGTATATGTGTGTGTAATGCGAATTTCGGCATATCATGGTGAACGTAAATCATCGAGGCACGTAACGTTACAAGCCGTGGAGCCCCCGGCGTCATTGGGGCCCCGCTGGGCGCGGGGGCGGCGCCGAGGGCCAGATCGGAGCCCCACGGGTTGGGGGCTGCCCCCCATCCGACATCAGACTTTCACCGGAAAAAATATTTCTCGCCGAATTTATAACATTGTTATCTGAATTGTGTAACTTTGGTCGGAAAAACAGATCTTACGATTGTATATTAAAAAAATATATATATTAATAAACGTGTTGTTTTTACTATTTTAGTTTTTTTCCGCACAAATTCGTGGAAAAGTACAAAGTTTTTTTTAAACCGCCGGGCTGAGATAATATTTTCGAGATACAATTAAAAATAACATACGTGGCCGTACACACGTTCGATAAATATTTTCCGACACACACAGCAGGTGGAAATCATATCTTACAATCGGCGATGGCGTTGGATGGTTATATAGAAAATGGTGCGGTGGGAAGAGGTAACAACGGTTTCGCCAGGGCCAGGGGTGGCAGACAATCGCTCTAGAAGCCTGCGGATCCCCTCCCCGGATCCCCCCCTGGTCCCCCCCACTGGGCCCAGATACCCTTCTCTACCCTAAAGCCGTCTTATTTCTTTCGGGGGGTCTGGGGAGGAGCAAGGTTTGCCCCCCCGCCGTGAAGCGGTGGTGTTATTCTACGTTACTCCTTGCTGCGGAAAATATACGAAATTCGCCAAAATCCAAACTTCTACATCATATCCGGATATATGTATAAAACGTATACCACATTGTCGATTTATAAGACGCAATGTCGAAAAAAAAACGCTGAGATAGGGTTGGTCACGCAAGAGGAATGCCGCAGAAAGGCCCTTGCGAAAAAATGACAATTAAGCACAAAGCAGCCAGAACAAAAGATATACAGTTCTTACAAAAAAATATATATATGTTTTTATACTCTCACCCATTTTCCTTTCTTAATAAATGATTGATATACCTGAAACAATAAAAATATAAAGTTTAGTATAAGAAAAAAAATAATGGTAAGGAGTCACATGGCATCGATGCGACATAATGCACGAAGAGTCCGCGGAGGTCGCCGGGCGGGCCTCCACCTCCCCGGTGCTCCTCTCGGCGCAGAAGAGCCCCGCTACCCTCCGGCAGAGACAGGGGGTGGCAGCTCGTCCAATTTGTTATATCCGAGGGTATCTGGTGACGCATCGTGCCGAGAAAGCCTCGCAAACAACGATCGGGAGATGATACAAACCCGAAGAAATAACATAACGCACATACGCCGACCGCGAGCGAGGAAAAAACGCGAGAAAAATTTCAAGATTGCGGAGGCTGCGGAGAGTTTTGAATAATGAGGCCGAGTTTCGCGCTTGCCCGCTCGTCAATCTTGTTCGATGCGTTTTTCAATATAACTGCGGATTCATTTGAATTTTATTTAAAAACACCGAAACAACATTGTCTGAAAAGTATGAAAAAATATTTATTCAACAATACGGAACAACATTTCGTTTGTTTTTGATGCGGGGGCGTTTATTGAAATTTATTTATTTTGGCATAGTTTTTATTTGCGATTTGCATATTCGGTATGTATAGCAGGTAAATTAGGTTACCCGGTTTAGTGTGGTCGGCGTTAGCGGAACTAGTGTTATTAAAATTCTCATTTATAATTCCCGATAATGCGGAGTTACGTGTCGGGGGTTCGCAAGTCAGGGTCTGCGAGGGGCGGGGGCGGGGGCGCGGGCTCGGGTCCGGGGGTCCAGAAAGGTTCGGAACCTTTCCGAGAGATCAACTTGTATGAAAGTGTAGGGGGAGGGTTGCGAAGTAAACAACCCACACACCGAAAGGAAAATGTTCACAATGAAAACATCTCCTCTGCCGGTATCGTCAGATCCGCTACCCTTTCTGTTTTTCCCTTAAAAATCCTCATTTCGACCCTGTCCTTCGAGGAGCCCTTCGGAAAGCGCTTTTGGAGAAGGGTCGCCGAGAGGGATTTCGCAGAGGATCCAGGACGGGTCCCGGGGCGGACCTTCTTTCCTATGTAAATATAGGACGAATAAATAAAATGCCACAATTCTGCAGGATCAGGGTATTAAATTATAGATAGTTTAGTCGGTCGGCAACTATGAAGGCGTGTTTACATAATCGCGATAACGCGATACCCCGTGTACCGCAAATTCGGTAAACGTTACCTAATGAAAATTTGACCGCAAGGATCGAGGCCCTCCGCCAAAAATGTATACGCTTAAACATTTATATCGACGGGGAAATATGGCTATAATGATAAACAACATAGTCTATGCTAAAATCTAAAAAAAATATTATATTATATAAATAAATAATTAAATAAATGTACGTAATAGATAAAACGGAAAGAAATGACATTTTTTCTGGTGCGTCACTTTAAAACTAGTTTTTCACCGGTTGCCGTTTAATTAGCACGTCGTATTTGGTATCATTTTGAAGCTCTGTTTTTACTCTTGCCATTTTTTACATTTTATTTATTTTCTTTGCTGTAGTAGAAAAATGCAGAAGCCTGAGATTGAAGAGACATATTTGCGTTATTTAATGCTGTTTTTAATTGATAGTGGATTAAAGCCGAAAGTATCTACACAGACCATCTGCGATATTTATGGAGACGTCTTGAAACTGCGAAAGTACTTTAGATGGTTTAAAAAGTTCAAAAGTGGTGATAGAGAGTTAAAGGGCAAAGCAAAAATAGGAAGACTCCTCAAAATCGACGATGACGCCATAAATTCACTGGTGGAAGCTGATCCGCTAAAACAGTGAAGAAATTTTCACATGACCTTGGCTGTCAAATAACAATTGTGCAAGATCATTTGAAAAGGTTGGGGAAAAAACAGGCAAGAAATTTGGGTACCGCACGATCTCTACTCGGAGCAATACATAACAATCTGTAGTGGTCACACTTTGAGGATCTCTGGATTCAGAGATGTCTAGTAGATTAAGTACATGTGACATTTTGAGTTTTAAATAAACTTCGGTCTGCTGTAAAAACACTCTAAGCATTGCACGCGATACGTGATAAGACAATGGGAGAGGTTGTCACCTGCAACTCCTTATCAAGTAATGATGACCTATTATCGAAACCGACCACCTGCAGGGTTAGGCCATTAGCGACAAGATACTAATTGCTCGCATTTAACATTGTTACACGCAGCTGCAGAAGATTTAAATTAGATTTTTTCATTGCCATTGCAAAAACTGACTACCTGACTAATCCGTTCCCACGGATCGTTTGGTCAGGAAGGGGGATCCAGTATAAATAGGGCGCCCCGAGTCCAAAACAGGAGAGTCCGGGTTTACTTCTAAACCCGAGTGTACCGAAGATACCGACTGAGCTGGCGATGCTCGTCGGGAAGAAACACACTCTCTCCGATGCCTCCGAGCGGCTTCGATCGCGCCATGGCCGTAAATTGCAGACACTCGAGCTAGAGCTGCAATTTTGTGCAACATTCTTACGCCCTGAAGCCAGCGAAGGCCTTCACCGTAAGCAGACCTATTATCGGACATCAGTATACCGCCACAAAAGTCTTCATAACATACCGACTAGCTAGAGTCGGCGGTAAACCGGAAACAGATCGACGTCGCTGCGCTGACGCGATGAAATAAACGCGATCGCTTTTATCTCAATATTCTTCCGCCGCATTATGTCTGTGCTATGTTAAAAATGCACCCAATAAATGCAAGTGTCATTAAAATAATGCTACATGAGTCAAGATTAATTTGCTCCGGAGTTAGGCCTAAAGTGGAACCATGACGTGATATAGACGCGCAATAAGTGACATTAAGTGCAGAAGTCTACGCAACGCTTGATAAAATGGAGCCACCGTCAAGCGTTCAAGATAAAAATATTGAAACCAATACAATGGCAGAAGAAAAGAAACCTCCCAACATACGTGAGTTGGCACAAGAGATGCCAGAAATCGGCTACTATGTGGATAATATCGATTTCTGGGTCGATTGTTTGAGATGGATCTGCACGACGATGAAATCAGATATCAAATCTTACGTGCCTGCTTACATGGTGGAGTGAAAAAGTTAATGGACGACGAATTAAATTGCCCACCTGAAAGTGGGAAATATGAATCCCTGCGAGATGCAATGACCTGGCGATTGCGCCATGGAGAAGTACGGAAAATGCAAAAGACACTGTCGACAATTAAGCTTAACGAAGAGAAACCTTCAGACTTGCTCGAGAGGATGCAAAGATGTGTTAGCCCTACCATGGCAAAGACCGACGTATTCAGACGAATGTGGACTGAAAAATTACCGCGGAAACTCCAACTAAAACTGTTAAGAATGATTACTGACCCAGTGGAGGATCAAGCGAGGGTCGCCGATAAAATAATTCAATTCTGCGCCGACGACAAAGAAAAAACGGCGAACACGGACCAGAAAGAAGAGGTGGAGCCATTAGCGGAATCAGCGTACGTGCAGGAAGAAAATTCAGAAGTCTACGAAAGTCAAGAAGAAATGGAGCCGTCGACAAACATTCCTGACGAAG